>CATIWR010206766.1:0-30195 GCA_949677035.1 Omphalea diandra | reverse complement strand
AAGTTTATGTTGAACAACCCCCTAATTTTGAATCACATACTTTTCCTAATTATATTTTCAAATTGAATAGAGCCTTATATGGTTTGAAACAAGTTCCAAGAGCTTGGTATGAAAGACTTAGTTGTTTTTTTTTTTTTTTTTTTGCAAAATGATTTTGAAAAGGGAAAGGTTGACACAACTTTGTTTGTCAAAAAGCATAATCATGATACATTAATAGTGCAAATTTATGTTGATGATATCATTTTTGGTGCCACTAATGAATCTCTACGTGAGGATTTTGCTAAGTGTATGACCAGGGAATTTGAGATGAGCATGATGGGAGAGCTCAAGTTTTTCCTTAGTCTACAAATCAAGCAAATCAAAAAAGGGATCTTCATCAACCAAGCCAAATATACAAAGGACATTCTCAAGAAATTTGGCATGAAAGGATGTAAAGTGGAAAAAACACTAATGAGTGCTACCATTAAAATGGATAAGGATGAATCGGGTATATCTGTTGGTGAAAAGAGATATCAAGGTATGATTGGTTCTCTACTTTATCTTACCGCTTTTAGACCTAATATAATGTTTAGTGTATGCATGTATGCTAGGTTTCAATCTTGTCCCAAAGGATCACAATTGAATGTTGTTAAAAGGATTTTCAAATATTTCCATGGCACATTGCTTTTAGGGTTATGATATTCTATAAATTCTTCTTTTCGCCTCATAGATTATATGGATGTCGATTATGCTGGTAGTCTTCTAGATAGAAAGAGCACTTCTGAAACTTGCCAATTTATAAAAGAATGTTTACTTTTTTGGTTTAGTAAGAAGTAAGTTTTTGTTGCCTTATCCACTGTCGAAGCTGAATATGTAGCTACGGGTTGTTGTTGCACCCAAGTCCTTTGGATGAAACAATAATTAAGGGATTCTGGCAAAGATGTTGATCACATTCCCATCAAATGTGACAACACTAGTGCAATAAATCTTTCCAAAAATCCCATCGAACATTCTAAGAGCAAACATATAAACATTAGGCATCAATTTCTTAGAGATCATGTCTAAAAAGTTAATATTGTGTTAGAATTTATAGACACAAATGATCAACTTGTGGACATTTTCACAAAACCTTTCAATGAAAAAAGGATGAACTTTATTAAGAGAGAGTTATGAATGCTTGATGAAAGCTCCCTAAAGTGAAAAATTAGATTATTCCATGATTGAATGATTGCCTTGCGTGATGTATGTGATGTTTATTCCTTTGGATGTCTTAATTTTGTGTGCAATTGTGCCTCTCTATGCCAATTTGCATAAATTAGACATCAATAAATTGAGTGTATCACAATTTGCATAGTCAAGTCTCATAATTTCATAGTTACCATTTAGGACTTGTAATTCACGGTTGCTATTTCTTGGTTCACAGTCATGAATTACAAGTATTCTTCATTCAATCGTCAACCATCAATTAAAGATCACGATTTTCAATCTCCACTGCGAATTTGTTCAAATTTTAAATCTATTGGCCGTTGAACGTGCCAGTTTTTAAAGATTTTTTATCCATTACTCACATTTTTTAGAATTAGCGGTCATGACTTTCAGATCATGGTTGCAAATTTGGATAACTACCACACATTTAAGTGATTTGATTGCCAACCGATTGCACTCCTTCATTTAATTCATTTATCACCATTTTTAGGCATTTTCACACCCTTTCTTAGCTTATATAAGCCCCTCAAACAGTATTTTTACTCATTCCTACCAAATATCTTCATCTCACTTCTTTCTTAATCTCAAAATCTACCAATCTTTCTTAACTCACAAATGGCCCCTAAGAAAGCTTTTAGAGTAGAGAAAGGGAAAGTAGTGGCACAACCTTCTAGACCACCGACACTACACTTAACAAAAAGAACTACGAAAGAGGTGAAAGATCGCTACAAGGCAAATGCCTCCAAGATCCTTCTATAGAACAAAATTCCCTCAACTTTCCTTCTTGAGTCACTGGAAATCAAGGATGAAATCCACACATTTTTTTCAAACCTAGGGTGAAACGAATTCATATTTCGTGACGAGCCTGGATATGAAGAAATCGTGCGAGAATTCATATGTATCGTGACTCTTAGTCGAAGAGCAAAATCTCGTGTCAGCCACGATGGGTTAGTGTTTCATGCATTTGGAGACCCTTTTTTCATTACTTTCGAACAATTGTCCAATCTTTTCTACCTTTAAGTCAGAGATGACATTTCGTTCATCATCTATGCTCTTGATGTCATCCATTCGGAGTTTTGGTCTGAAATTTCCATTGAGACCAAACATGACTCCAAAAACTCCTTAACCAAATACATTTGAACCCTCCTTTTTTGGTTACTTCATTGTATCATCACCTTTTCTATTAGTGCAATAGGTGAAAGTAATGAAAAGGTATCCCACAAGGATCTTGTTTTCCTTTTCCGCCTTATAAAAAAAAACAAACTCATTCAAACTGACTGCTATCTTATGGATCAATTGATTCACAAGAGCACCAAGCCCAATAGTCAATTTCTTATCGCTTCCTATATAACTGCCATTTACCTGTATGTGGGGGCTATTAATAAGGAAAATAAAAAATTTCTCACTAAAAAGCTTCTCCCTTCCTAAAATTTTCTAAACCTCCCTTACCTCATCAATGCAAAAGTCATTCACCTTGACTCTTACAATTATACTTTGGGTGCTTGTGAAGCCAAGAAACTAGAATCATCCCAAGCCTCCAAAAGAAAAAGTTTTGTTATTGAAGAAGGAGCCCCACCTGTTCCACCTCCCCAACCTAAGACCAAAACCAAAATCTCTCTTGCATCCATCAATAAGAAATTGGACAAAGTGATGAGGATGCTGAAGAGAAGATTTCTCTTCATTTACCACTACACAGTGACTTGGTGGACTTATAAGAAAAAATAGGTGCTCCTTCATGCTATCTTTCAGATTTTGAGGATTGGGAGGATACACTAGAAGAAGAGGACAACCAAGAGGTTGAAGAGGGTGATGAAGCAGAGGGTGGAGGGGACAATGAAGACCAAGACGATTCTGAAGATGATGACAGTTCTCTTATCATTTAGATTATGCATCTATTTCATTCTAAGGTCACGACCACAAATTTCATATAAATTGCAATTACATAGATTATGCATCTATTTCAATTGACTTAGTTGAATCACAAAGGAATTCGCTATGGCATTCACTTTTAAGGTCACAACCACAAATTTCATAATGATAAAGGAGGTAACCAAAGCCATAGCCACAACACGCAAAGTGTCTAAGGGAATCGTTGGAAATCAAAAATCATGAGGGCGAAGGTTTAGTCATGACCGTGACTCAAGAAGTTGAAGTTTCCTCACCAAATAGAGGAATTTGCGATCTAAGTAGCGCCCAAGACAAAGCCAACTCACTACCGTGACTTTTAAGTAGTAGGTTGAATACAACAACTATATTTCTTAGACAACCAATGGATGAAAGACACATGGACTAGTAGTTAAATACAGAACAAGGTTCTTTACCATGATTTTTGCCTCCTCAATGCAAATTGAAAATTTGCAACCGCGAAACGATGGTAGCAACTGCGACTTTTGTTCGACAAGTATTTAATACAAAACTGCCTAGCACAACTAAAAGATTTGGGGATAGTTTTAGAGTAATGCCTCTTTGGTTGATATGGGTTATAAATACTCCACCAAACAGATGTAAATGCAAGAGAATTGAATTAATTGTAACCGAACTCTTGCCAATTTGCTATTCATTCTTTTACTCTTCTTTAAATGTTGTTGATTGTTTGGTGCGACTCTTGTAAGAGGTTGAAGTGCGAGCCTATCCAAAACACTTGTGAAAGGTTTTTGTGTGAGTCTAAAAACACAAGGTTGTAAGGGTTATGTGTGAGCCATAAAACACAAGTTGTAAAGTTGGGTGTGAGCTAGAAAACAGCAAGTTTGGTTGAGTAAAATACCCAATTATAAAAAATTGAGGAGTGGATATAGGGTTTATTAACACCCGAACCATTATAAACCTATTGTGTTGATTCTTCTCCTCTTCTTCTTAACTTTCTAAACACTTTAACCTTTCTTTTAATTTTCAATCAACCATCAATTCAACCTCCATTCTTGGTGTACTAGGCCAACACAAGGCATTAACCTTAACGAGTGGCATAGAGATTCTTGATCCCCTACGCAAGGATAAGAGCAAAATTGAAAAGGTAGCCCTAAAAGCACTAGAAATTCTAGAAAATCCTGAGATTTCAGAACCAAAAAATGAGGGGACAATAACAAATTTCAGTCTAGATGGTGATCATAAGTAATAAAAGCCAAAAAGGATGAAGGAACTAAGCCTACGTCAGTGAAACAATATGTTTTGCCAATTCCTTTCCCTCAAAGGTTGCAAAAATGTAAGCTAGACAAGCAATATGCCAAGTTTTTTGAGCTATTTAAGCAACTTCATATCAAAATTTAATTTGTCGAGGCCTTAACACAAAAATGTGCAGATGCAAAATTCCTTAAAGATCTTCTATCTAATAAGAGAAAGTTAAAGCAATTTTAGACCATTACTCTTTTGAAGGAGTGTAGTGTCATAATTCAAAATAAGTTTCCACCTAAACTTAAAGATTTAGGGAGTTTTTTCATTCCTTATCAAATTTTTTTATTGCAAATTTGATAGAGCATTATATGGTTTAACATCAAGTATTAATATAATGCCCTTTACATTTATAAGAAATTAAATCTTAGTGAGATCCAAGAACCACGGTTACCTTGCAACTAGCAGATCATTATATTATATTAACTACCTTCAAGTTATGACTCTTCCTCCTCCTTTCATTAAAAAGGCTTTAATTTTGAAGCTTAAACCTCTCCCTTTTCATCTAAGGTTTGCTTTTCTTGTTGAAAATCAAACTTTACCTATGATTATTTTAACTTAATTAGCTAAATTACAAGAGGAAAAGTTGTTGAGAATGTTAAGAGAAAGGAAGAGAGCCATAGGATGGACCATTAGTGATCTAAAAGAAATTAGTTTGTCATTTTGCATGCATTCAAGATCACAAGCCATCCATTAAGCACCAAATGAGATTAAACCCCAATATGAAGGAAGTGGGATGGGTTAAAATTTTAAAACTTTTAGATGTTGGTATTATATACCCTATATCTGATAATTCATAGGTGAGCCTCATACAAGTTGTGTCTAAAAAAGGTGGGATGGTTGTAGTTGCTAATGAGCAAAATGAATTGATTCTTACAAGAACAGTTATTGGGTGGAGAGTGTTTATAGATTATATGAAGGTTAATAAGGCTACTTGAAAGGATCATTTTCTCTTATCACTCATTAATCAAATGTTTGAAAGGCTTTCAGGTCATGCCTATTACTGCTTTTTAGATGGCTATTTCAAGTATAATCAAATTTTCATTACTCTAGAAGACTAGGAGAAAACAACCTTCACTTGCCCCTATGGCACGTTTACTTTTAGGAGAATGTTGTTTTGGTTTGTGTAATGCATTGATTACATTTTAGTAGTGTTCGATAGCAATTTTTAATGATTTTGATGAGAAAACTATGGAAATTTTTATGGATGATTTTTTCATATTTGGATATTCATTTAATGCATGTTTTAGCTAATATTTCCATGGTTTTGTAGTGATGTGAATAAGCAAGCCTAGTTTTGAATTGGGAGAAGTGCCACTTCATAGTATAAAAGGGTGTGGTACTTGGCCATAAGGTGTTTATGAGAGGCATTGAGGTGGATAAAGAAAAAATAAAGATCGTTGAGAAAATGCATTTGATTACATCTGTTAAGGGAGTGTAGATTTTCCTTAGTCACACGGGATTTTATCATCATTTTATTAAAGATTTTTCTAAGATAACAAATCCTTTTTACAATTTGCTTAATAAAGATGTTTCATTTAATTTTGATCAAGAGTGTTTTGATGCTTTTTGTTGGTTGAAAAAGGTCTTAACTTTGACACCTATAAGAGTAGCCTCAGATTGAAAACAACAATTTGAGCTCATGTGTGATGTGAGTCACTACGCCATCAGAGTTGTCTTGGACCAGAAAAAGGATAAGTGAATGCAAGTAATTTATTATGCTAGCAAAATACTTAACAATGCTCAAATCAATCATGCCACTACATAGAAAGAGTCGCTAGCCATAATGTATGTTTTTGACAAGTTTAAGTCATATTTGGTGGATCATATTGTAATTAAGTACCTATTGAGCAAGAAAGATGTCAAGCCTCATCTTATACGTTGGGTACTCTTATTGTAAGAGTTTGATCTTGAAATCAAGGATAAAAAGAGAACTGAAAATGTTGTTGTTGATTACTTATCACGAATTTAGCCTTAGGAAAGTGGAAATAGTGGCTTAAAAATCAAGGGGGAATTACTAGATGAGCAACTTTTATGTTTAATATCGAAAAATCATGGTACATAGACATTGTCAATTACATTGTGAGTGGAATCATACCTGCAGATATGTCATACCAATAAAAGAAGAAATTTTTGGCAGATTGTAGGCATTATTTTTTGGAGGTGCTTCTTCTTTACAAGCATTGTGCTGATGGACTTATTTGACGATGTGTGCCTAAGGAAGAAATTCATGGTATTCTTACACACTGTCATTCTTTGGAGAGTGGTGTTCATTTCTACAGCACTAAAATAGTTGTAAAGATTTTACAAAGTGGTTTCTATTGGCCAAAGATATTTGAAGACACATGAAAATTTGTACATTCTCATGTTCGTTGCTAAAGGATGTATAACATATTAGTATGTCAAGAAATGCCATCAAACAACATCCTTGTAGTAGAATTAATTGATGTGTGGGGCATCAATTTCATAGGGCCTTTTTCTCTATTATATGGTAAGCTCTACATCTTAGTTGTAGTAGATTATATGTCTAAGTGGATTAAAGCACTTACTTCACCAACAAATGAAGCTAAGGTGATGACTAGGTTTATTAAGAAGTTCATTTTCTCAAGATTTAGGGTTCCTAGAGCCATTATCAGTGATGGTGAAACTCATTTTTGAAATAAGCAGTTTGAAATTTTGCTCAAGAAGTATGGAGTCACACTTAAGATTGCCACCTTATATCATCCACAAACTAGTGGCTAGGTAGAAATTTCAAATAGGGAGCTAAAGCATAAAACAGTGTCAAATTTGAGAAAAGACTTGTCACATAAGTTTAATGATGCATTATAGGCATATAGAATAGCTTTCAAAACACCCCTTGGCATGTCCCCTTATAGGTTAATATTTAGAAAAGCCAGCCATCTTCTTCTGGAATTAAAGCACATGCTAGGCTATTAGGTTACTAAATTTTGATCCTAAGACTGTTGAAGAGAAGTGTCAACTTTAGTTGAATGAGTTGGATGAAATTAGAATGAATGCTTATGAGAATGTGAGAATTTATAAAGAGAAAACGATGCTCTATAAGTAGGATAACAGGTTCTTTTATTCAACTCTAGACTAAAACTCTTCCTTACAAAGTTAAGTCATATTGGTTTGGACCATTTACAATAGTGCAAGTATTCCCACATTGAGTGTGGAGTTAAGAGGAACATATGGAAACACATTTAAAATCATTAGTTAGTGAGTCAAGCCTTATTTTTATGGAGAAATAGTATAGCCAGGAGAAGTTCTTCTCCTAAATACGCTAAAATGAATTTTAGGGAAAGTTAAGCTAATGACTATAAATAAGCATTTGTTAGGAGGCAACCTAACAATTCCAACCAATATAGTTTCAGTTATTTTAGTTTAATTTTAGGCATAAAGTGCATTTTAATTTGTTAGGCATAGTAGAATTCTTATTTTAAAGTAGAAGTTTAATTTTAAATAGGAAGAGTTAATCATAGGATTCTGCCATTTCCTATTTCATTTTTATTAATGGAATTAATTCTATTTTACTTTTATTTACAAGTTATTAGGCCAATAAAAACATAAATATGAAACTCTAGATGTGAAGGTCGTGCCATCGACCATGCAAAGAATGCAGTATAACAGAGATAAGGAATGGCAAAAAATTGATGGGCTCAATAATTCATGAAGATGGGCTAGGAAGATAACAAACTAGGCTTCAAAATAATATAAGGGATTTAAAAGTAATTTGGGTTTAAAATGGAAATTGGGCCAAATGAAGAAAATATATGTTATGTTGTAATGAGGGATTAGGCCTATTTTAATGTTAATGGGTAAGTGGGCTTAGTCCTAAGCTAAGAAGAGAATGATTTTAAATTTTAAAATTCATCTTCTTCCTCTTCTAAACCCTAAAAGAAGTTTCTATAATCCTTTTTGTTTCCCAATCATAACCTACCCAACTAACACCCCACTTCCCTAGCTATTTCACATACCATTTCCCAATCACATTCTCTCCTTAACATATTTCTATAAAACCTGCACTTCACAATTCCATTTTTCCGAATCGGATATAACCCTCTTCTTCCTCATATTTCACTTTTCTTTCACCATCATTTTCCACCTTGCCAACAGTGAAATAAGCAGCAAAGAAATGGGCTTTAGAAAGAGGCTCTCCATTAAAAGAGATTTGACTTTGACTCAAAGATACCTTAACCACCACTACTGCCGAAGGCCCATTCAAACCCAACCTTGAATTCCTTGATGAAGCACAAATGACACAAATAAATTTTATTATGGGGAAACATTACAAACCCTTCATCTTAAAAGTGATGTGGACTGTTTGCTAGATGACATGGGTTTGCGTCGGTTTATCGAAATGAAACTGCCCTCCTATGCTAGCATCACTTTTGATTTCCTCACCACCTTAACAATGGGCCATATTGTTGATGACGGTCAACTGGAATGGTTCATGTGTCAATTGTTTGGAGAAAACCATAGGGTACTTTTTGATTTCTTCAATCTCATTTTTTATTTTCCTGAAGAAAGCCTTCGAACACCGTCGATGAAATTGCAGTATAATAAATAAGCTTTTTGGGATGAAATTGCAACCAAGGAATTAAACTTTGTGGTCAACAAAACCAAGTCACACGAGATCCAAAGCTTACCCCTTTGTTACATTCACCACCTTCTTGCCTACACCTTGTTTACGAGGGCAAAAAATACAAGTTTGCTTTCGAACAATGATTTGAAAATAGAAACTGCTAAATTGGAGTGCATGGATATTTCAACACCTCATGGCAGTAGCCATAACCATAAAAGGAAAAATTACGGTTGGGTTTGTGGCTACTGGCATTGCTACATGTTGTTAGAGTTTCAAGTACCAAGATTGCAATGTGGCATCGGTGACACTAATTGAATATCTCAATTGCTCTTACCTGCTACAAGCTTAGATTTTTAAGAAAGAGAATGACAAATATGTGCTGGTTCATAGAGATTTCCACTTTAAGCATGGTGAGGAAAAGGAGATACCCATAGCTACCTATACCCAACTAACAATGCGGATTCAGGAGCTAGACATAAAGGTTTAGACTATGTAGGAGCAACTCATAGCTTTTTATGATTCATAGGTTTTGCATCACCCCCACCTATAACGTAATAGGATTTCTCTTCTCTTTTCTTAGTTAATTTTAAGTATTGAACAAGGGGTTTAATTTATATTCTAGTTTGAGCATTGTCTTGTTATAAATATTTTGGTTTATTTGGTCTTAGATATTAAATCTATTTTTGTGAATTATGGATACTGGATATTATGGAAAAGTAAATTTTTGTTGCAAGTACATTGAGTTCATTTTTTGTGCATTAGCAGTGGTTATGTTTAATCTTGGATTTGCAGGTTAATAAGTTGAAATGTCAAATTGTACAATCGAATTACTGTGTGTAATAGACATTTGTGAATTGTTGATTGATATTTTGTGTGAGAATAGTTTTTGTTAGGTGTCAATTTGGTTATTACATTATGAGTTTTGAACGAATTTCCAGGTTAAAATGTGATTGATGCTTCATCTTATAAATATATATGGTTGTAATAGTTGTTACAAGTGTAACAACTGTTACAATCATGTTATTTATGTCACATTGCAAATCAATATCCTGTTAATCATTATGTTCATAGAAAACAAATGATAATCTCTAGGAACATATTCGAGAATAGTGGAAAGCATATTCTTAGTGTCATTGTTCTTGAATGGATGCAAATAGTGTTTACAAGATATGATATATGAAATAGCTGATTGTGACAGTAGTTATGTTGTTAGTATTTTGTATTCCAGGTTTATGGGTTGTTGCAAGGCCTATGCAAGAGCCATGCCTCACTATACCAAGCTGTCAAACACAAGTTCTTTACTGTTTAGCTTCTGTTTTTCTCGCATAAGCATGCTCATATTAGTTGATTATTTGTGAAGGATGAAACCCAATGCAAGAAAAATTTAAACAAAGCAATCCAATGCAATGAGAAAATGGGAGCATTAGAGGAACTAAGAAAATTCCATTGCCTCCATGCTTTAAATGAAAAATGCGACAAGGAAGTGATGTTTTTCTTTTTCTTATTTTCAGTTTTTAATTTTTTCCATTTAACCAAACATTAAGGACAATGTTGTCTTTAATTTTGAGGGAGGGAAGGTGGTTTCTTGTAGAATTTATAGGATTCTTTTGTTTATAATTTAATTAGTTTATTCTTTAATTAAATTTATTGATTCTTTTATTGATGATCCCACTTCCTTAGAGTATTGTTAGTATAAAGAGTAAAGGAAAATTAAATTTAAGCATTGATCAATGAAATGAGTGTGAAAATTTGGATTTTGTTAAATTTTCATAATGAATTAGGCATGATATTCTCATATGGGAATTTAGACATTGGAAGAAGTTTGATTAACTTTATAAGCAAATGAATTGTATAAATTGATTGAGAAATTGCTCGAATCATTATACCTAAGAATGTTTGTTTGTTTAATTTCAAAGCATGCAATTGTTAGTTTGTTCAAAAAATTTTCACTAATTCTAGAACAAGACATACAATTTTTCGAGGCAAAATAATAATTCACATTTGAATAAGGAAATGATCTAGGCATTCATTGTTTAGCCTATTTAGCCCCATTCATACCTAATTACTCTCATACTTTTTGCACCTTTTTTAAGCCATGAATACACTCTAAGAATGTATACACGCCTTTTTCTTGGTACATTTATCCCTATTACCATATAACCTACATTATGGCCTACCCTTCAAGAGAGTTTATAGAATTGAATTTTCTTTAAGTAGGATTGGAATTTCCTTAATGTGTGATAAAGTGAAGGTATGATCTCCATATGGAAAAATTTGTAAAATAGTATGACACTTGCAATATTACAATTGTTGTTTATGTGATTATCTTTGTTTTTTTTTTTTTTAAAGAAAAGAGAAAGAAATGAAAAGAAAAGAAAAATGTTGACATTCTTTTGAGTTAAGGTTGGCATTATTTGGACCTCACAATTATATCAGAGCATAGTGTCAACATTTTGCTCATGAGTTTGTGTAGAATTATGATAAATTGAGTGATTGTGCTTGAGAATGCAAAAAGGAGAGATTTAATGGATGGTGAAGGTTTGAAACATTTGGGAATCTTTAATATTACTTGAGTTAATTTTAATTCTTGAAATTCTCTTGTTCTTTTTATCCTTATCTTTGGCAAGCCATTAACCCAAGCCACGTTGCAAGCCAATAAAAATCTTTTAATCCTTATTTAAATGTGCAACTACATTAGTTGATATTGATTGTGTGCGTTTGCTTATGAAATTTACTATAACATAATGTTATGAAAAGTTATGACAATATTAATTTGCATTATGTTTAAATTTTAAATTGCATCAATAGAGAAAAATGTGTATTATGGTTTTTGTGAATTTCTTAGTTGAGTTTTACTAAACATTGCTTACAAAGTTTTGAAAATGGACTTAATTGTTTACATTTTCTTGTGAGTGTTGATTGTTTAATTGGTTATAGAAGTTTTCAAGGTCCATTGGATTACAATTGTTGAATTGAAAGATTCTCTTATTTGATTTTTTTTTTTTTTTTTTTTGCTTGAGGACAAGCAAAATTCTAAGTTTTGAGGAGTTTGATAGAAGTTCATTTAGTATATAATTTTAAGTTAGGAATTATGAATTTTCTAATTTTCTTAGTATTTTTATTTTAGAATAAAGTCATTTATATCTCTTTATTGTTTTTACAGGAAATTCTTGACAAAGTAACTTAATTACAGTTTTCAGTAGGGTTGCATAGGCTATTGCATGCTCATGCATTAAACCATGCAAGGATACGAAGTTGACTAGTAAGCATTATAGAATCGCGGTTGCAGTTAAATGCATGCGACGATGCATGGCCCATGCATTAGGCCATGCAAATTGGTTAGGACAAAGGACAGAACTGCTAAATGCAAAGGAAACATCCTTTTAAACAAGAGGAAGACCTAATGGGATTCATTCATTTTGGCTAGTGAGAGGCAGATTTGAAGAGAGAATTTCAAATCTATCATCTACTCTAACTTTTTGAGAGAATTTAGGAGATTTTAGAGAGTTTTCTTACGATTCATCGTTTTAGAGCAAGATTTTTCTTTGAGATTTTCTTCTTCTAATGTCAATGATTTCTTCACTTTTGTTTTTTCTTCTTCTTCCATTAAAATGAGCTAATTTTCTGAATCTAAGGATTAGGGTGAAAGTTTGACAATTTTTCATGATTATATAAAAAGATTTTTATTTCAATAATGTTGGATTTTTTTATTTAATGTGTTTGAGCTTGCATGATTTGAGTGTACGATGACCACATATATTAAAGTTTTGAGATCTTAGATCATAGAGTGAAGGTGGAAGTCTATGGCTAGTTATAACACATTAACTTAGAGAATTGATATCACAAAAGTAGGATTAATCTCTAGAGATGTTCAAAGGATCTTCATAATACCTAAAGCATTGTTATTGAATTTTGTGCCTATGCGAGTAGACATGATTTTAGAAGCAATAAACTCAATTTTGTTTGAGAAAGATTAGTGGCTAATTTAGAAAATTCTTTTTCAAAGATAATCCATTCACTTGGGAAATGAATTCTTTATATAATTGAGAAAAGTGTTGTGGTGTAAGCTAAATTCCTTAAAAATTAATTGCATAAGAGTTCTTTCATTTAAATTTTATTTTGTTAATTTGTTTTGGAAATGTTAGATTTTTAAATTAATTATTCTTCATTATTCGGTTGCTAAATAATAGAGAAATTTAGTTATTTGATACTTGTGAAATTTAATCCTCGTGGGAATGATCTCTACTCTTCATTATATTACTTGAAGCGATTTATGCATTTGCATGAGTTTTACATGCAACAGTAATTTTTAAAATTATGTTTAACATTTAAACTTTAAGTAAAATAGTGTAATTTTTAAATTTTTCATAAAACAACATAAGTTTGAATTAAATTGATTTCATCCAAGTCCAATTTTGATCATATATATATATTTTTAATGTCGATAGGATTTTTAGTTGATAAATTTTTAATTGCTAATTGAATCTTATCACTAATAAGTTCTTGGTTTTACCGTTTGATCAATCATTTTACTATGATTATGAAAATATTAATTATTATTCTTGTGGTAATTACTTAATGAGAGATTATCATATTTAGATATGATAATTATTTTATTTATTTTATTTTTTTGAGGAAGATACGATAACTATTATTGTCTCATTACCATTTTCGTTAATTAGTTATTTAGTGTTTTAGTTAAATGAAAATATACCCATTGTGGTAATTACTTGATGAGAAATTATCATATTTAGATATGATAATTATTTTATTTTATTTTATTTTTGAGAAAGACACGATAACTATTATTATCTCATTACCAGTTTCCTTAATTAGTTATTTAGTCTTTTAGTTAAATGAAAACATACCTAATAAATAAATAATTAAATTGAATTTAAAAAAATGCAAGTATCTTTCCAACTAAAAAATTGAGTACAATAGTAATTTCATTGACAGTTATACATAATTATTTAAATTATCATTCATTTATTAATTGTGTGAGTAAAAAATATACGCAAGTTTTTCCCTAAAGGCACAAGTCTTGCATTAATTATTGTAGTTTAGTGAATATCTCTCTATTTAAACATAATTTCAAACTAATAGATATATATATATGAATTGTCTACCTTAAAGGATTAGAGCTATATTCGCATGGAAAAAATGGGCTAAAAGTCATTATGCTTTTAAGGTAGAAGTAAAGAAAAAAAAAAATGGGGGCAACATTTTTATCTGATTATAAGTTTTGAAAATCAATCAAATATTGTTTAAAGTGTGAAAACCCAGTACCCAAAATTTTGTTTGAGTGATATAGAGTCTTATGATGAATGTATCACTTAAATTGAAAACCTTTGCTACTCATAGACAATTCATTGATGGATGTCAGTGAACAACGCTGTGAAGTTGGACCCAGCAATAAATGAGAACAAGGTATTATCTAATATTCTACGATTTTTATTTTCTAAAAACTAAGTTACAGTCTGAAACTTCAAATTGATTTCTCATATATTTAATTAAATTTATTAATATGATAAAGATTTATATTAATAAATTTGAGATGATGTTATACTTAATAATACATTTCTTTAAAATTAATAAATTAATCAAATACAATGACAATATATTCTTTAGAAAATAAATTTGAATGAAATAAAAAAAAATCAACTTTAAAGAAAATAACTTCCTCAGATACATCGTTTATCAAAAATTTATTTGTTGCAAACTATGTGCTTCAAACAAAATGAGACCTAACAAAATAAAGGATGAATCCAATTAATCATTAATTAGTTAAAGCCTTAGGATTGACTGACCGTTTTATTCTATGATCTTAAACAAGAATAATTTTGATGTGAGAAAGAAAAAGCAATTTGCAATACTATGACTCGTTAATTATTGTTACTGACCACTAAGGCCATATGATTTATTGATTTTTTTTTTTTTTGGTTAAGTTTTTTGTTACAACAATTTATGTTCTTCCAAATGTCACATTGTGACCAACATGTTTATTTTAATGGCCATTTTATTCTAGATGATTTTTAAATTATTATTAATTAATCATAGATCAGCTTGCCAAAATCCAAACACTGAGCTCTGCATGTGAGCTCTAGCAAATTGCCATTTCGAGATGTTGACGTGACATTTCACGTACCAAGGGTGCCATTTTCCAATATTCAGGTTTTAATAGTGTCATTTTTCTTCTTTGTAGCTTTGCTCGATTTTGTCAAAGTATTGGACCATTTTCCTGGGAACGACGAAAACTCAAATTCAAATGATTGAATTTTCAGTCCTTTGCAGTCCTTTTCATTTATTACTGATTCAAATTGTGGCTCTGATTTTTTTTTTTCTCACGTCAGATTTGTTGCATTGAGCATTTATTTTTCTTATTCTCTTATCGTCTGATAGATTGGAACAATATGCAGATAGTTTAGGACAACAATGTTTTTTTTTTTAGTCGAATAATGTGGCTTTATAATGTCAATTAGGGGGTTGCTGGAATGGCAAAATACATCAATATAATAATGTTACAATTATTTTTCATAACATTCTATATTATTATTGAACAAAAGGTTTTAATCCAACTACCCTTAATTGAAAATAAAACTAATCAAACGATTACTATAATTTTAAAATTTATTTTCAATTAATATATACAACTAATTATAACGTTAAAATTTATTTCAGATGATAATTTATCATTTGTTAAATTAATTATGCAATGAGGGGAGATAAATATATCACTAATCCCATATTGCATAAAAGTAAAATTTTTACATCTTGTACATTACCACTCAACCAATGAATTGTTGGTTGGTTGATTACTTGTGATTAGAGGACGTATAGTAAATATTGAAGGTAACCTAAAAGACTATATCGTCATGGCACACGTACCAACCATAACAGCATTAACATAATAAGTTGAGCAATACTGGTCCTCTAGAAAGCTGAAAAGACAAGGTCAAAGATGCTGTAGCCATTGCAGGAGAGGAGAATCCAACTTGGGAACAACTGTTGTTTAAATAACAATGCAGTTGAACCTCTTCTAGTTTTCTAAGAAAAAAAAAACAGTGTTTCATGTCTCAATAATTGTTTTTCTTAAAAGGGAGTCCACGTTCATATACTAAGTCTGGTTTTGAGGATGGAAGGAGGTGGAGTGAAAATACCATTGTTATCCAGTGAAACTAAACGTGCCAACCTCCACCACCATGATTCAATACCACCCCGTATCTCTGCTTCCAATCTAAAATGTGATTTCTTCTCCAGTTTGCCTGATAAGGTTAGAGCTGGCCTTGATCCTGAGGCTCCATTCAAGCTTGATCTTTCCAAAACCAAACACTTGATTCAAGGTACAATTAATTGATTAACCTCTCTTTTTCCTTCTTTTCTTTTTTTTTTTAAAAAAAAAAAAATATATTATATGATTTGTTATTTTCTTTTATGTTTGTTTCCTTGATCAATGGTATTTAATTATGTGACTGGTTATAATTAGTTCATTAAGATAAACATCATTGCAGGGGAGAAGGAATACTATCAAAAACAATTTGCGACCCTAAAATCTTTTGAGGCAGTTGATTGTCTACATTCCCAAATCACCAATGAAGAACAAGAAAGTGAAGAACAAATCCAACATGAAAGGGCAATGAACATTTCCAATTGGGCTAATGTCCTTTTGCTTGCTTTTAAGGTTTTGTGCTTTCTCGTTTGATATGCATATTTATATATGTGGATGTGGGAATTATGAATATTTTGTTTGTTGTATTATTTTGCAGATATATGCTACTATAAGGAGTGGATCTTTAGCTATTGCAGCATCCACATTAGATTCTTTGCTAGATCTCATGGCTGGTGGTATTTTATGGTTCACACATTTGTCAATGAAAAGCATAAATATTTACAAGTATCCTATTGGAAAATTAAGGGTGCAACCAGTAGGTATCATCATCTTTGCTGCTGTCATGGCTACTCTTGGTATGATAATTGCAGTTTCTCTCCAGACTTGTTAAAATAATTGACCTGAACCCAATAATCTCTGTTTAATTATGATTAAAGGAATATCTTGAATATTTTGATTTAAAGATTTTTTTAAGGTATATTTACTATTGATTCAGACCAAGAAGTCAAATTCAGTATCTTCTTTAGAGTCTTATCCCAAGGTTTCTTAGACTATTGCCTCCTATACAATCTGACATTTGCCTCTGTATAAAGTAAATGTGATATGGTTTAGCCACTATCCTACACAGGGTTCCAAGTGCTGATCCAGGCAATAGAACAATTGATTCAAAATAAACCTTCTGAAAAGATGACTCCAGAGCAATTATTCTGGTTGTACACGATCATGCTAACAGCTACTGCAGTAAAACTCATCCTATGGTTTTACTGCAGAAGTTCAGGGAATGAAATTGTTCACGCATATGCAAAGGTCTGATGCTTAATGAAATTTTACAGCTCATTGTTATTTCCAGAATTAATGTATCATTACACACACTAGTGCTGATGTGTTTTGGTGTTCTTCAGGATCATTATTTTGATGTGGTAACAAATGTAATTGGTCTGGTAGCTGCTGTTCTTGGTGATAGATTCTATTGGTGGATTGATCCAGCTGGTGCTCTCCTTCTTGCGATTTATACAATTATGAATTGGTCTGGAACTGTACTAGAAAATGCAGGTTAATTGCATTGAAGTATTCAACTTGCTAGTTTCCTTCTCATTCTCAGGATTTTTGTTTTTAATTATGTCATCACTAATTGTTGCTGCTTGTTTTTGTAGTTTCCCTCATTGGACAGTCAGCACCTCCTGAAGTCCTGCAGAAACTCACATACTTAGTCCTTCGGCACCATCCTGAAATCAAACGAGTCGATACAGTTCGTGTCTATACCTTTGGTGTTCTTTATTTTGTTGAGGTTAGTTAGACTGTAGTCGTGGTA
Organism: Omphalea diandra; assembly: GCA_949677035.1. Lineage (NCBI taxonomy): Eukaryota > Viridiplantae > Streptophyta > Magnoliopsida > Malpighiales > Euphorbiaceae > Omphalea > Omphalea diandra. The sequence goes on along the minus strand of CATIWR010206766.1, from coordinate 12,342 downwards.
GATACTACATCTTCATTTCTTGTTTTTTCTGTTATGCCTTACCTTGTGCAGCATTAACGTGGAATGAACCTTGAGGTTTTTTAACAAAATTTGAATCGAAACATTCTTCAGGTTGATATTGAACTATCGGAGGATTTGCCACTAAAAGAAGCTCATGCTATTGGAGAGTCATTGCAGATAAAGATTGAAGAACTTCCTGAAGTGGAGAGGGCATTTGTTCATCTTGATTATGAGTGCAACCACAAGCCTGAACATTCCGTTCTTAATAGGCTTCCTAATAACTATGATTAATTTTGAGATTTCCCACATTGTATATGTTCTTGTCATCTGTCCAAAACAATCCTTTCCATGTTATGCTGCTAGAGGATCTGAGATGGTGTTAAGAGAAAATGATGGTTCCAGTTAAGAGAAATTGCAGTTGAATCAACCCAAGATTTTTTGGGTTTTTGAGTTTGCAAGGACCGTATATTTAGCATGTTTTGTTGCTTCAGCCTCCTTAGATTTCAATTCTATTTTCCAAGTTTAGAACTGTAAAGAACTCTTGTGGAGATTTTTATGGATAAAGTCTAGCAACAAAATTGTTCCTGGAAAAGAAAAAGGAAAATGAAAATGAAAGGGTGGATGAGGAACATTATGTCTATTGAATAACAGCAGAAGTTATTGGCTATTTTCATCCTTTGAAGAAAATGCTTATTAATGGAAACTAATTTTTCATTTCAACATGAAGTTCCACAATGTTTATTAGATAAGTTCATCTTTTTGAGGTCAAAAGTTGAGTAAACCACATAAGTGGTGTCAGAAGGGGAAAAAAAATAAAATAAATGAGAAGAATGTTTTATATAACAGCATTCCTACAAAACTCAAACATAATATTTTCTAATTAATGCAATAGTTATTTCAATTCGATTTTTAAAATTAATATTTAAAGAATTAATTTATTTAATGCACTAAACTAATAATATAAGGTGTATTCATTTCAAAAGTAACTTAGCCTCTTACATATACCTTTAAGATGATCTATTAAAGGATTAGTCCTGAAGGATACTGATAGTTTGTTACTCAAAAATTCTGGTGAAAATTTTATCCATTGAAAAAAAAAATTTTATCAAGTCAAGTGGGCCAAAAGCCCAAAACTCAGGCTGCCGTAACCAAGTGTATTATCAAGAACGGTTTACCCCATCCCTTTTTGCCTCAGGGACAGCTCTTGCCGCCAAGCGGTCCAGGCTAGACCCGTTTCTTTGTCTTGTTTTCTTGCTTTCTTGATATGGAAATTGGTCTGCATAATCACTAAAAAAGAATCTTGCAATCTTTAAGCTTCTGGGCTTCTTCTTCTTCTTCTTCTTCTTCTTCTTCTTTTTTCCTTTCCTCTTTCCAAATTGTTGTTTGATTCTCGAGATAGTGGAAGAAAAGAATGAATCTTTTTGAGTCTTTTGTACTGCGTATTCTAATGGGTTGTAGATGAAATTGGAAAATCATTCTTAATTGGTGTAAAATCAAAGGCGGTAAGGTAACCTATAATTGTGAATTTTGGAACTTATTATTAGAAAAGTAGACGATTCTCATTATGTTTGGTTATTGCTATATTCAAAGTCCTTAACTTGATTTTGCGGGTTAGTGATAATGTCTCTTCTAATTCAAGAAATCTTTAATTTTGTGTGTTCGTGACAATGTCTCCTCGAAGTTGGGTTTAGGGTTTTAGGGCTAACGTTGAACCTGTGTGTTAGTTACCAGGATAAATTTTCGGTGGTAATAATGAATACTGAAATATATGGTAGAGTATAGGTTATGTGCTTTTTGTTTCAGCAATTATTTTTTAAGATTTTAAGGCAAATATTGGATAAACAAAGATTTATATCATTGTATTAGTTTGATTTATATCATTGTATTAGTTTGATTAATAAATTTTTATACCTTTGTTGGAAATTTTCCGTAGTATAAATATTGTCTTTGTTGGATAGCTATTACAGTTGGTTGTCTGCAGAGGTTGAGAACTTTTGACTTGATTTAACTTTTATCTTGTTCTTAGTAATGGGCTATGTTATCATTCAATTTCTTAAAATCAGAAGCAGATGCCTAATTATTAGGATAAGTTTTATTGACGCAGTTGTATAATAGAATTTAAGTCGATGTAAGGCGATGCAATGAGAAAGAAACTATAAATGTGTTTTTAGCGGTCTCAAAGGATCTGGAACTTTCTGTCAGCCGTTGTTGCTGGTCATTTGAGTGTTGTCTTTTGCATCTCCTTCTTTTATCAACTTCATCTAAGGATTGACATTGGTTTTTTTTTTATTTGACAGGACATGAAAGTAAAACGACATGGTTAAATTAGAAGGATATATCGACAGGATATAAATGATGAATAAATAAGCTTTCAGTAGAATTTTAGCAGTAACAGCTTTGGCTTCTCATATTAAAGTGTCATTAAAGCATAAGAACTACTCATCTTAAACCAGAAATACCTCCATTAGGAAGTGCAGTGGTTTCTTCCATGAATTCTATCATATTGCCTTCATCTCTCATTCTCCGTTGCGTTCCTGGCAGTCCTCACCTTGCCATCAGTTACAACCTCTACACATTTCTGCTGGTAGTTTCAGTTGTCATACTCATTTCAACTCTTCTTTTTCTCGGTCATTTACACCCAATTCAAAGGATTCCTTATGCACTCAACAGTCATCAATTGGTGCTGCAGTTCCTTCCAATGAGGGACCAGTATCTGTAATCAACTTTGAAGGCTTTATTGAAAAAGATTGGTCTTCTTGATCTGGATGACTTCAATTCCAGAGAAGAGCATAACCAAAAGATTAGCCAGATAATTTCAGCAGGTGGAATTGAAGAGACTTCAAGGGTGTTGGTTTCTATTGGCTCAGAAGAATTTGTAGATCAGTTGGTTGATACATCAACCTGCAGTCTTTTGCTTGTCGTCCATGATTCCCTTTTTCTATTAGCCTGTATTAAAGGAAAATATGATAAGGTTAAGTGTTGGCAAGGGGACTGATACATGTGCCAGAGAAGTGGACTCCTTTGGATATTGTATTTCTCTATTTTCTGCCAGCTTTGCCCTTTAAACTTGACCAGGTTTTTGGGATACTTGCAAACCATTGCTCGCAAGGTAATTAATGTTGCTATTGATTTCGCTTATTCTTCTTTCAGTTGACACTTGACTCCACTGGACTTCATAAAAATGCCTTATCGTAACTTAAAGTAGGTAAAAAAAGAGTGAAAACCTCAAATATTGGAGCCAAAGTATTGTTTAAAAAATATAACAGTCTTGTATTCAGGTACTAAATTTACCTTTCTTAAGATTGATGCTAAAGTTGTGATTAAGATCCTTCAGTTGCTTTACTTTGAACGCTACTATTTTGTTTTCAATTTTTACAATTGTTAATGAATCATGGTGAGCTAGTGGCATTGAATCCCATTTGGCATGGGTTGTGTTGTGTTTGTTTGTTTCATGTACCAGTGAAAAATTTGAATACCTGTTTGAGGTTTTCGGCTTCTTCCTATTGATTGTATAGGTGCAAGAGTGGTCATTAGCCATCTCCAAGGAAGGGAAACGTTAGAGCAGCAAAGGAAACAGCACCAAGATGTTATAGTTTCTGAATTGCCTCATATGATGGTGCTGCAGAAGGTTGCAGCTAATAATGCTTTTGTGATGGTTGAATTCGCGGATGAGCCAGGATTTTATCTTGCTGTCTTACGATTTTCTGGCAAAAGAAACCAAAACCAGATGTTCTAAAAACATTGTTGTCCAGTGAATGAGTTCAGTGGTACATCAAATTATGAAAAATTGATAAATTTTAAATTCAAAATACAGTTGAGCTTACTAATTTTAGCTATTTTATTGTGCATGTTATTTGGTCATTCGCAGAATTTGTTCTGGTTTTTCAATAGATACTCATTTTGCTAATATCATATTGAATATTAAGCAAGGGTAGGAAGGGGATCTTCGATTCAAAAATCTGTTGTTATTTTCCTAAGCTTATAATGTGGAACCACGTGAGATTTCTAATGACGGATTAGTGAGATGCAGTTTATTTTGGCTGCTAACTTTGGAGCTGGTTCACCCCTGTTGCATCTGTGCACACTGAGCGCCAATATAGCATCTTATGTGAAAAGCAGTAACATGCTTGCTTGCATCTTCCTTAGCTTTGTTTTGGTGTCATCCTGCAAGGAAAATTATTGCATACACTTAATACACAAGCATAGTGCAATTTGCACTCAAATGTAAATTCTCCAAGTTCATTTAATAATTTACCGTTTTGACGGCTAAGCAGGCAGGCATGACATGTATAATCTGTAATCCGTCTGGTACGGAGGCTTTCTATCCACTGATCTATAACTTTGCCCTTTCACCCGGACAATGAGTGATCTGAGCGGCTGTCTAATTGACTCAATGTGGATTTCATTTCAGACATCCTCCACTTTTATGAGAAAGCAACAAATTTTCAACTTGATTGAAGTGTGTTGAGCATAGTCACCACATATTAGCACTTTGAATGTGCAGCAGCAGATGATAGGTGAAAACCTGTCGTGCTCAGCCCTGACTAAACTCAGTTATTGACAAGATAAATGTAACTTGAATCTTCTAAAGCTTCTGAGTGTGTAAACGGCCTCCATTGTATCACGATATGAGCTACATGGATTTTCAGAAAGACATGTTATCTTAATCACTCCCGCAAACAGTGCCAAGGGTGGTCAAATCTCAACACAATATAGAGTTAAAGATTCACAAATTAAATGATTTTCAGTTCCAGCATTATCAAGAGAATGGAGGAAAAAAGAAAAAAAAAATTATCATACCAACAAATGCTTCATTAATTTTATTTTTTTTTTTTAAAAAAAAAGATGATCTCATACACAAAATCTCAAGCATTATACCACTCTCCCAACCTCTCTCTCTCTCTCTCTCTCTACATTCGAACTGAAAAAAATGAGACAAATTGATAAATCAACCGAAAAAACTATAGCTAAAATTGCAATTTCTCAGGAAATTTTATTGTGTACTGGCTTCAAAGTACTCAAGCTTCCAACAGCAAACAAGAAGATAGGGACTGCAATCCCAAACAGCCACCTCACACCTTCTCACTAATTTATTAGAAGAACGAAAACCTTATGCCATTGCTTGTTGCAAACAAGTTGTATTCTTCCATAGTAGTCTCTTTCTTATTGCAAGCAGGATCATTTTCAACTTGATCCGCTGAAACAATCCCATCTTTTGAAGGGACTAGAGCTGGTTTACATCCTGGTGAAAGAGCTACAGGCCCACCAAAATGAAACAAGGAAAAACTGGTGCTACTGACGTGCAATTTGGCAGCATTATCCATTTTCCCACCTTCTCCACTTGGTGGCGCTTCTGTTGGATGTGAACCGGCTGAAGTCTCCTTGTCTGTCTTTGCTTCAGTTCGAGCTTCCTGCACCTGCACTCTACACATCTTCATTTCCTGTTCCAAGTTCACACCATTAGCTTTGCCAACTGGCTGATAAACTGGAACTGGACCAGGATTAAACATGGGAGTTGGCAGATGCTGCATGGGACCATACTGCATACAAAAACGTGTGTTTCCATTAAAACCATAGCCAAGAGGGCTGGCGCATAGGTAGTGATTAGGGTGCGGAAAGGGCATTGCTGGCCAAGCAACCGGATTTTGATGGTAGTAATTCAATGAAGGAGCTTGAAAGACAGGAAACTGTACATTTTGGTTTTGCATAGGTGGGAACATGCCCTGATGTTGTGAACCTATAGGAACAGTTGGTATTCCATTATCAGTATTTTGGGCAGTTTTTGTAGGCAAATTTCCCAACGCACTCATTGTTGGACAATCTGGTTGAAGCCCAAATAGTTTCCTGCTTCCAAATGCCCCTCCAGCATTTGCTTTACTCTCTATGGCTACTTCATGGGAATTGGAGAAACCATTTGGACATAAAGGAGTTTCTATTCCTTCCGATTGTTGACTGGTATCTTCTGAATCTGACGTGGATGAGGATTCCATATTTCCGTGGTTAGAATAGGCTGTATTGCTATCTCCCTCACTAAGGCATGATGAGCAGTTATCAGAATTTGAAGTGCTACCCATGCAGGGATCAGAAGTCCCACTCAGGGCAGCGTTCTTGACAGGACAAGAACTAACTTCCTCATCATGAGTTTCTGTTGCATAGCAAAGCTCCTCCAGTTCCACAGTCCCTCCATTCTGGCAATTTTTATTGCTGGTGAGGCTAGAGTTTTCTGATTCCCTTACATCATTTTCCTCATGATTGATTTTACCAGAATTTCCAGTAACTTCATCAGAACATGCATCACCAGATGATTTGGATAAGTTGCTATCAGGTTCTACTCCTTCAACCTTGAAAGTAGAAGGCCTCAAGGTAACATCACCGTTTGAATTGCTCCGAGCATACTTTTTGTGTGATTCCGTAGGCTCCCAAACCTTCTTAGAATGAAGCAAATCTCTGCTAGAGGAATGACTTGCTGTGATGCTTTTGCTTTTGGATCTTCCACAACCTTCTCGCATGTAATCTAGTTGCCCATGCTTGCTGCTACGATAAAAGTGCTTGGACATATCCAATGTAGATTCTAACTTACCAACAGATTTGCTCTCTCGGCCAATTCTTGCCGCAGAAACATGTGGTTCAACCTTCACCCTGTATTCATTGTTTTGGTGACAGCTGCAAGAATGGAAGTCATATCTGCCATTCTTCCGATTGTTGAGACTATGAAACTTCTCATTGAACTTAAGGGCACAATTTCGACTGTTGGACCTGAGTCCATTTATCCTTGACTGCCTATTCAATCCATTAACAACCCTTGGAGGGGTCTCAAAATTATCACAGTAATGTCTTGACTCAGATCTATTTACTATAGGACCATTTTCTGAAATAGCTGCAAATCGATGTCTATCAGACCACTTCAAAGAGGGATCAAGTTGAACTTCTTTCCGGAACTTCAATCTCCGGCGCGAAAATTTTGATTGCTCAATTGTGAAAGATCCAGTAACATCTTTCACATTCATAACATCTCCATCAGGACTACCACATGAGTCATTTTGTATCAAGGAAGTGGCATACCCATTTGAAAATAGTTCTCGAATATCAGGAGATCCAAGCCTGCATAAAGAAAAGTCACCAGTTTCGTTTACTGAATCCCTACTACTGATGCCATTGTTAGGTTCCACATCAACTCTGATTGATGTTTCATCCTTCAAGGGTTCAGGAGTATCATTTGATTTAGGGTACTTCTTTTCTTTATCTCTTTCCTTCCCTTTTAACCTCTCCTTTCTTCGAAGCTTTTTCTCTCTTTCTTTTGTTCTTTTTCTTTCCTTGCGTTCCTCTTCCTCACGCTTTTCTTTCTCCTCTTCTTCAAGAAGTTTCATCTGCACGTAACAATTGCACTATCATGTATTTCTCCTAAATAAATGAAACTCCCTTAGTTTAGGTTTACAACTCAAAATGAAATCTAATCCCAAATCACTAGTAATACCTGCTTTTCCAATGTGATAATTTCTTTGCACGCAACATGAACACGCTCTTCCAACTGTTTTAATGCAAGACAGACAAATATACTGTGAGCATTTTGGCGTGCAGTTCCCTCTCTGAAAGCCTTTTCAACCTGAACAATATACCAGATGGAATAAGATCTGGATAATGTGACAGTCCAAATATCCAGAGACAACTGCATTGCTTACATAGCAACAGAGTCTACACAGTAGAACTAGCTATTCTTCATGCATTTTACTAAATCCAGATTTGTGAAGATGGCATTACACTACTGATCTATTTATACAAAGGATGATGATGAGAGCGAAAGAGAGATACAGATAAAGGGAGATTAAGGGAACAAGTGTATGTGTCAAGTAATCAGACTTGTTTAGCAGCCAATTAGATTTAATGTTAACGCTAGAAAGAAAGCACATAAATATCAGAGGTGCAATTAACAAAGGTGCTCCAGACAGATTAACAAGTGTGACAGCCAGGTTATATTTTAACCTAACCTAACCTGTAGCTAAAATTAGAAAAGAAGCCTTATTAGAACATATTGATTGAGCAACCTATTAGTTGCATTCCTCTGGCAGTTTGAACCATCTAATTCCATGAACAATCCCTATGACCTTGCTCTATCCTCTTTATCATGAAGAATTTAGATTCTGTATCTTTTGGTCACTGGCTCTGCATTCCTCCACTTCATTGAACTTACAGCTCAACTACTTGCAACTTAATAATCAATGTAACAATTACAAGCTTAATGTCAATTATCTGTTGTTACTTTTGTAATTGGAAACCAACTTAAGGCCAGCAAACCAGTGATAATACTACTTCCCATTAACATTTTTGACTGATAGAAGTAGTGATAATACTACTTCCCATTAACATTTTTGACTGATAGCCCTTTCTCTTTTGCAACCTAGCACATACCCTCCTAATACTAGAAGCTACCATAAGCTCATTTGGAATTCAAAATCTCCATATTGGAAATGTCAGCTCTAACCAAATGGTTATTCATTTCTGAACCAATAATCAGATGGGAAGCAAGCATATTGTAAGACTAAAACATGCCTGTTCCTTGAAAATGACAGTTGCAGCATCTAGAAGAAATTCTCGAGCAAGTTCTGGACTCTTTGCATGTTTTTGGGGACGAGAGCATTCTCCATTCAGTTCATTTCTGTCCTTGTCCATGGAATCATCATCCTAAAAGCGTAGAAAGATAACAATTAATTATGACGTCGAACAGAACTATGTGGGAAAATATAAGATAAGCTACCAAATCACTAAGCACAAAAAAGAAAAGGTATTGTTGAACTTGAAATACCTCTTCTTCCTCGGCTTCTTCAGCATGTTCAAAAAACCTTCTGATGCTTTCCCCACTAGTAATTGTGACAAAACCATCACCGACTACTAGCCTACAATGCACACATTGTTGACCCCTTAATGCATGAGCTTTTACAGAAATCTCAATGCAGCGGCCATCTAGTTTCCAAGCCCTTAAGGTGATAAAACATGCACTTAAACCACCAAGATCTAGGCCATTAACTTGAACACTTCCATTCATGCCTACGTTTTCGAATTCCAGGATGTCAGATTTTCCTTCTCCAGTTCCGACTGCCCATTCAAAGTGATGATATGATCCAACAGTATCAGCAAAAGTTTGGCGCCAATCAGCCTGGATTGTGTCATCAGACACCTGAGGAAATAGTAGAGAAAATCTATGTTATGACAGTCACATCTGTAATGAATTCTCATCAAGTGGTCAATGATATGCGAGCTAGTAATAAAAATAATACATGATCCACATTTCTATGGCAATCTCGTATCTGATGCTTAAAATTATATAGTTAAAAGATGGAAGAATACCTCATATTGAAATGCTGTATCTGCAACACAAAACCAACTGGTACAGCGAGGTTCTCTCCGCATGCGCTTTAGCTCCTTTAGCTCTTTGAACTCACGAATAACATTCCTTCTGCAATCTCTGCAAAATCTCTTGCTGTCAAACCTGTGATATGGGGACACGTTTTATTGAAGAAAAGGAAGACAAGGAAAGAGAATTGAACAAAAAAATCCTGATAGGAAAGAAAAAGCAGCTCTAACCAGTTACAAAAATAACATTCACACCTTCATGAGCGAATTTGAAGAAGGGAAATAACAAAAGACGCTAACACATACATGACAGTTAAGGAAAAAGTTTTTAGGCTTCTGTTCATTGGAAAGGGAATTTAATCTGGGTGCTTTTAGCAGAAAAAAAAAATGCAATCGTCAACCAGAGGACAAAGTTGTAGAAAATAGAAAGAACAAGAATTAGCAACAAGCACAATTACATGAACATTTTTTTCTTCATAGTCATACTTTTTTGAACATTTTCAATAAAAACACATATCTTTAAAACAAGACTTGCCTGACAAATGACAAAGTATTGCATTGGAGAATAACATTAGCAATCCTAAGTGCCATAAAGATTCACGGATGAACCTACTTTAGTTGCATAAAACTAGTTATGCAGATCATAACATTGAGCCATTCAGTGGTATTTTTCATGCCTCAGATAAAATACATACTTCCTCTCCCTCAATTTCCTTTTGACCTACATCCCTAAAGTTGGCAGTTATTCCTCTAGCTATAGATTTTCTTATCATTAATATCGACATATAAAATGGGATTCTAACTTTACTGTTGATCCATATTAATATCGAAATCATTGAATTATTTATTTCTCTTCAAATCTATCCTCCTTTTGAAGTACCAACTAAAAGGAGACAATACTGTCTGCAGTACCATCCAAAAAAATAAACCACCAAACACTTGTTGTATTATCTATTCACCCTATAAGTTTCTCTAATGGTCTTCACATATAAGCAATTTGCTACAACATCACACCAATTTCACCCAGTAAATTTTGACTTTAGCATGCTAGTTTTACAAGGACATAATGCCCCAACAAGCACAAGCCTGCTCAATAATGAGTTCACTTCAAAACCCACAATTACAACTAAAATTTTGATATTGGTCATAAAGACAGTAATAATCAGTAAACAGTATAACTTGGAGTAGAAAATATTCAGCAGATTCATAACTTTTTCCCCCTGAGAGCATTGCTACATGCCTTTGTTTCCCCCTGCAGTTAACTTCTCAACAAAGTCCGAAAATCACTCAGGACCTAACTGCCCCATAAAAAGCAGAGTAATGTAATTTCTATTGCTCAATTTTTACCTGTCTAAGGAATGCAATCTTTCCATTTTCTTCATTTCCAACATAATGGAATGACAGTTCCCTATGACCATTTTCTGTGAAAAGGCAAAGATAACATTTAAATTCAATACTCATCTGAAATGTCTACCCTTTTGCCTTTTTAGCACACCAAGATGGCTCCAATTCATCTATTTTATAGAATAATCTTTACAGATGGATATAATAATCCACATACCATATGCACACAGAAGGAGAAGGGAATATAATCTAAGACACCATAATCTTGCACCAACAAGTGTGCCAACTATTTCATATTGGAGATTATGAAGTTACTTTCTCGAAGCAAAAATTCACACATTTGACAAAACAGTATATGAGCAAAGATTGAGCAAGACCGAGTCTAAGCATTGTTATATTGTATATAATTGAGAGGAAGGGAACATCAATTTTTCTAGGAAAAAAAGATAGAAAGAGACTAGTGCTCAATGATTGATCAAGCAATGATTTAATGCTCAATTCAGTCTCAAAAACCAAGTGCGAAGGTTGTCTTACAAGTCTCCTCAAGTACAGTAGATTGGCAGTCCATTGCTTCAGTCTTATTCTATGTCCATCATATCAAGTCTTGAAAAATAGCCCTCAAAGATTAACATTTTCATGGGGCAAATTTCTTAGTTATTGCAGCCCTCCAGATTTGTATCTTAATAATACTACACTGAGCAGTACACAAAGACTAAGCCTAGAGTTACACTCAATAACTATCAAAAAGTAGCGATCAAGATATCTGGTAGATAATATGCAACTTTGATATCTCCATATAGATCTGGCCCTTGAATAACTCAATGAAAAAAACCACAACGTGAAAAGTTACTGACTACAAAAAGCAAATTGTTCTAGGATGAATTTATACAATAGACTGCCTTGACATTTATGTTTTCTCACATAACTAAGCTTTTAAATAATTTCTTCTCCTGGAAAATTCATCAATTTTTCACTTAGATGTTGATAGAATTTTCTTTTCTCCAAAAAATAATAGACAAAATCCCCAAGAAACAGAACTGTAACTACCAGTACGAAGCTCTCTGTTGTTTCAGTGTAATGTCAAGCATAGCATGTACTTACACACTTCCTATCTGCATTGCATCCAGATTCTTTTCTGTTTTACTGATGTTATCTATCATGGATATTGCTAGGCTTAATTACATAAGCAATAGCTACTTGACATCCCATAGCTTATGAAATAGAAGACTTCAGCAATTCTACTAAGATGACAGAATATATCTGCACTCTCTAGTCATTTTGGAGAGACATACTGAAAACCTTTGCATCTTTCTTGATGTCAAATTGCTATTTGTTTTCTTCTATTCCAGTTTTGACACAATCATCATCTCTGGCGACAGCAATTAGCTTTAAGCTCAAATAAATGCAAATTGCCAACTATCATTCAGTTCTCATTGTTTATTCCACTGACTTCAAACTGAATGAGGTATATAAAAAATTAAGCAATTGACTGAGCACAGATACACACACACACACCTGTACATGAGCCTCTCAATAAAATCCTCTTCCTTCATCCTTAAAAGAGACTGTCGAGTCTCTTCTCCAAGTGCTGACCAGAAATCCACTAATGTGTCACAAGAAAGCCTAGCAGTATGCAGTGCACATGTTTCT
>CATIWR010206751.1:0-34046 GCA_949677035.1 Omphalea diandra | reverse complement strand
TTTAAAAGTATAAGGAGCATCTAGGGATTAGGAGATGGATGAAGGTGCTTAAGGAGTGAAGAAGAGGGATTAAAAGAGGAAAAGTGAACTTCCAACCAATAGAAATGAAACACCATGATTTTTTCTTGTTGTAATAGGCTTACAAGTGTAATTTTTAACCCTTTAGGATCAGAATTGAGGGGTTAGACATAAGGTGCAGCAGAAGAAAGAGAGAGCTAAGGAAGAAAGAAAGAAAGGAAGAAGAAGAAGAAAGAAAGGAAGAAGAGTGAGCTACCTAGGAAAAAATCCTAAGGTTTTCTAATTCTGGGACATTAGGTAAGTTAATTTAACTTCTTTTAACATGAAATTAACCCATCATTACATGTTAATCATGCATGGTTAGTGAGAATTATGGAGTATTTGCGATAGAACTCTTGGATGGAACTTGAAATTCAAAAGAACAAGAGCTGATTGTGTTGATTTTGCTGTTAGAATAGAATTTTATACCCATGATTTCATAACCCTAGAAAAGGAATTAGAGAAATTTCAAAATATGAAAGTTGTATCTTTATGCCTCATATAAATACATATTAAACAGTTTCGATTGATTTTATGTGTATGAGGAGATATCCCTCCTTCATTAGGGTTGGTTCATAACCAACTGAAATGATCTCAGTCTTTATGTTTTCTTATATTTTGATGGCCTTATGTTCTTATTTTGATAAAGTTCAAAACATGAAATTTGTAGCTTTATATCCCCTCTAAATACCTATAAATCAGTTTTTATTGATTTGCTTTGTGGAAAGAGATATGGCTCATTGATTGGGACTGACCCTGTACCAAGATGAAACCTTTCCTTTCTTTTAATTCTGTTTTCCAAGAATTTGATGGCCATAGATTCCAAATTTGATAATGGTTCAAACTTGAAATTTGCATATTTATGTCCGATCTACATGTTTGTTAAATTCAACATGGTTGTTTAGATATTGTCCCTTCATCATGACTGTTTGTCAATATGTTACAAACCTGCTCACCCTGAGATTTGGTCTTTTGTTTTGGTGACTTTATAGACTGAATTAGACAATGAGTAAAACATGAAAAATGTTCCTTTATATGTTTTGTAACTGATGGGAAATTATTATTGTAATTAAATTTTTACAATTTGAGATACACTGAAGAATGTAAGACCTACTCAGACTGAGATGACATTGCAATAGGGCAAAATTCAAAATTCACCACATTTTTTATGTCTGATATTGGCTTGAAATTTGAACATGTTGTATCAGTATGTGTCTAGCTTGTTTGAAAAAAAAGAATTAAGTAATTTGGATGAGTATATCTGGAGTTGTTTTTGTGAGAGTATAGCAAGCTCCAGATGCCATATAAGGAAAATATGCATAAACACTATGTCCACTTGCATGAATCATGTCATAGTTGCATAACAAGATGAAAATCTTACTTTATCATCAAAGATTGATTTGGTGTATTGAAATAGGTCCTTGAGGCATTGAAGATAATAGTGGGAATAAGCCGGGACCGTCCATGGCTTAATAAGCTTGAAGGAGGAGCTAAGTAAATAGCTAGTGGTATTATATGTGTGATTTGTTAAATGCCATGAACATATACTCAATGGAATGAAATGTTGTTTAATGTGATGATATTGAGGAATACATTGATCAAAAGATTGTTATACTCCTGATTTATTTATTTTCATGAAACGTTGATAAATTATGACTTAGGAATGAGAGTATGTGGTAATGTGAGCTACCAAAGTTATGGGTGTTGTTATTAGTCATTATATTGCTGAAATTTTCATGGATTTATAGTTGATTTGTTGAAAGAATAATACTTGATGTTGTTGGCAAGTAACACTATTCATAGCCTGTGTAGCAATGATATATATAGCCTGTGTGGCAATAAAATATAATAGCCTGTGTGGCATTGATATCTATAGCCTGTGTAGCAATAAAATATAACAAACTGTGTGGCAATAACATTCGATAGCTAGTGTGGCAATGATGCCTATAGCCTGTGTGGCAATAAAATATAACAGTATGTGTGGCAATGATATCTACAGCCTATGTGGCAATAAAATATAACAACATGATTGGCAATAACATTCGATAGCCTGTATGGCAATGATATCTATAGCCTGTGTGGCAATAAAATATAACAGTCTGTGTGGCAATAACATTTGATAGCCTGTGTGGCAATGATATCTATACCCTGTGTGGCACCAATATTTATAGCCTTTGTGGCAGTGATATTGATAGCCTATATGGCATTTAAGAGAAAAAAAAATATTTATTTCGTGCATGGATATGATGATGAGTTATTTATAGTTAAATGTTGTTATGTTATTTGAGATTGAAGTATCGTTATGCATTTACTTATTGAGTATGTAAGCTTACTTCTTTTACATTAAATTTTATTTCAGGAAGAGTAGACTAAAGATTGCGTCCAGTTGCATTTCAAAGTTGTTGTCTAGCAGTATAATAGAGGTTGGGCTAGTATGCAGTCTATTAGTATTTTAGTTTGTTTAGTCATGTATACTTTATTGTAAATAGTTACTATGTTGTGAACAAGAGACATAGTGAAAAAATTAATTAAAATCTTGTCTTTTAATCACAATGGATAGACTGGGAGAATTTTAATGATTAGTAAATGGGACGTCACACTAGGTTTCTCAGCCCAAGAAGAAGGAGTTGGCTCTGCCAACCTTAGTAGGGCCTGACTCAGGCCAGCATGGCTATATCGCCTACCCAAGGCTGTACAGCCCAGGGCCACTGTATAAGCCCATCCGAGGGTGGCTCGTCTCATTCGCATTATTCCTCATCTCTTTCTAAATTTCCTCTCTTTATGCTTTAGACCTAGCTCCTAGGCTACCTTAGCTTTTCCTGATGATTGCCATGGCTGAGTTTCAAAATGATGAGATGTTTGACTTTTAAGAGGAGTTTCCAGACGAGGATGTCCCAACTCTAGATGTCCTAGAGCAACTGTGATCATTGTAGGGATTCGAGCAGGTGAGTTTGTTGAAGAATGTGACTGTGAAGATGATTCCGCTCGACTGCCCGCTAACTAAAAATATACCATGATCTATAATTTGTACTATCATCTCACAAGAGTCACCTCAAAAGCAGTAGGTGTCCTTTCTCTTCTTGTCGATTTTATTCTATTTTTTATTTTCAATTCATTTTGTCACTGTAGGCTTTTGGTGTTGCCTCTAAATTTACTTTTTACCTACGAATATTATATTAGCTTTTAAAATATTTAGAAATAATTTCTAGGACACTCACCCTTTACTTTTGGTGAAATTTATGTTTTTATCTATGAGTCTGGTTATTTTGCCTTATTTTGTGCCTTATTTTGTGTGCCTTAAGCTTTATTTTAGAATTTACTTAAGAAAATAATTAATTGATATTAACTCATAGAGAGATTTATGAGCAACTAAGGTATATACCTAGGCGAATAATTCATTATTTCAGTGGGGTTTATTGTCTTACGGTATTTTGTCTCTGAATTTTTTTGAACCCTATAGATTAGGATCATTGTCTTCTTGTCTTTAATTGTCATAATCATGTAAAATAGTAGATACACATATATTTAGTGTCTATTTTTTTTCCTCCTTAGGGGATCATCTCCTTTTAGAAAGGGGGTGGCTCTAGCAGTTCGTCTAGAGTGTGGGGTCATACATTGCACCCTCTAGTCATTGCCCACTTAAAGAGGATATAGATTTGGACCTTATTATAACTGCTTCCTGACGAGACACTGAGGATCAATCTATTGATGGTTCATCCATTGGTGGAGCAATGGATGGACATGACTCATACTTTTTCATCTTGATTAGTGAGATCACGATCACTCCTAGAGACTTCACTTTTTTTATCGGATTGTGATTCATGGGCATTCCATGCCTATCGATTCTAGAGTATATTATCCAATTCTTCAAAGGGATTATTTGTGAAGTGTCGTGAGTTGTGTTCCCCCTATTAAAGGGGAGTAGGGCTGTGACGAGATCATGCATTCGGACAAGCACACCTACATTACTAATTATAGCCCTAAAAAGGTGGTCGATTAGCTTGCACATTACTACCTGTTATATGCCTTGTCAGGATCTGTGTTTTGAATGCTTCTAGGGTAGGGAAGTTGCACCTGGTGGCTATGTTGAAGGACTTGAGCTTGCTACACCATTTTGATTGGGCTCTGCGGTGTTAATGTATCTTTACCATTATCTCGATCAGTGCTCCTAAGGTCAGGGTTATATGTGCGATGCCTAAAAAGTCCTCATCATGAGTATTACTTATCTACTTCATCCTTTGTCCCTTAGCCTTGTTTTGTCATTTTCAGGATCATATTTCCTTATTAATAGGCATGGGCTGTTGAGTTGGGCATACTATAGGGGTTGGATCCTGAGGACGACATGGAGGGTAGTTATCATCGTTTTGCACAATAAAGTGTAGTGAGCTATCAGGATTCCCAAGTAGCTACTAGGCACTCTTGCTTGAACACTATCAGTGTATACTAGGTATTTTTCTTGCATTGATATACTTACATTAGTCACAATTATTCCTTGTATTTTCTAGTATTATACTTATAATGAATTTGCATCTTCATTGCAGTTACACCTTGACTAGAAAGGTCCTATGGCAATATGGATGCTAGAGGTGGCAGACCTTAAGGTCATTTCCTACGGTCGTCACTTGATAATGGTGCTCTCTATCAAGGTGTGGTATCTAGGAGCGCCCTATCCCATAGCGTCTGCCCACTAACTTGTTTTGAGTGAGGGATCTAACAAGTGCATACTTCACCACGAAGTTACAGTACTTACTAAGAGAGCAGTAATCATTTGCAGGGGTCCCTTATAGGTCCTAGATTATTAGAGTGATTATAGAGAGTCTTCCTTTGAATGAGGTAGTTATTCAAGAATTTCCCACTATGTGTCTGACGAGGGGATTGCCTTAAAGCACACAGGTTAAGGTACCACCGCCCAGGCATCTTGAAGGCCTTCTACTTCTAAATTTAGCTCGACTACCGCTTAGGGTCGTAAATGGGCCTGTGAATATGCTCTAGGAGGCGTGGAGCCTATAGTGGTAGGCATTTTGGCTTCCATACTTGACAGCCTGGTAGAGTCTTGCATAGCTTCGTTGACTAGGTCGATGATGTCACTACAGCTTACCCACTTTGTCTACGCTGTTGAGCAAATTAAGACCACTAATGTAAGTGTCTTATTTATTTGCATTCATTATGCCTTGATTGCATTACAAAAAAAAAATCTGAGAATGTTTTTCTTTTCTCTTTTTGAAGGATTTCACATGTCCAAGAAAATGCCATGATTGATTTGATCACCACCCTGAAGAAAGCAATGACACAGCAGACTCATTCCTTACAGGTTAGTCAAAAAATAACACAATAATATATGTATACATGTTTGTGGTTCATGCATTGCGTGCTTTATGTCTTACTTATCCTAACCCTTGAATTTCTTATAGAAGACGATCTAGTGCCAAAATCATAAACATGGGGAGAAAGATCAGCGTGTAACGAAGGCGATGATAGAGATGAAGCGCTTGACCCAGGCAGCTAGAGAACACAGATAAATGGATATCGATGGTGAGGCTGAGGATTTTAAGGTGACCCCTAATAAAAGTAGAGGCAGTTGAGCCATTGAGACCTCCATCCTTTATTAACTGCTTAAGATATTTTTCCTACTTTTTTCCCTTCATTTCATATAATACATTCAGTATATATTTGCATTATTGTACAGTTTATTAGGTGATTTGAAAGCCCTTTCTACATTTTTTGGGATGTTTGCTTATGACATGTTAGGGCAAACTAAGGTGACATTGCATCCATTTTTAATGAAACTTTGATTTTTTCCAATACAATAATATGATTTTCTTTCCCTGATTGTGTATCTCAAACATGCATTGTTATTTCTTTTACATATATGCTTTATAAAACAAGTATCTAAGCCTTTTTTAACTTAGGAACCAAAGGGAAAGTTGTTCAATCTGTCTTCATAGAAGAGGGGTTGTACAAACTAGTTGGAAGGCTATACAGCCTTGATCAGGGGATGTACAACCCATGGGTCTGTCCTCCTACTATAAAAGCTCATTTTGAACCCTCTTTCTTCATTTGCTTCTTCTAATTCTGCACGTATGGCAAGAACTTTTCTAAGGTCTCTCCCACCCCAAGTTTGGTCTAATCTACCATGGGCGAGTCTTTCTGCTTTCCATTACCTCTTTAATGTGCATTTAATTTTAATTTTTTGAAGGCAGCTTATATGGGACTCCACTACCCACACCTTCCACTTAGGGAATATATAAAATTTTCCTCTACTAAAGTAATTTGGGGCCATTCTCGACTGTTGTTTCATGACTGCATACTGAATTGCACTGCTTCAATTAGATTACCCATATGTACCCAGGTGCATATTAAGTGAGGAGAAGTTACTCCTTTCATCACTTTTTTCCCCAATAGGGGCCATGCTAGAGCAACTCAGAGTCGCAATGCAGTAGCTATTATGATAGGCGAGTATCTACTAAGGAACAATGATGAGATTGATTTGCAAATTTTACCACTTCTAGATGGAGTGGAGTCGAGGAGGACTCTCGTACCTATAATCTTGCGCAAGACCATTATGGGGCTTGACAAGGTGGCTTTGGGTGTTAGCGACTCCTTTGCAGTGAGCCCACAGCTACTTTAGGTGAGAGGTCTTCTTGCACCCATTGTCCTTCTCTTTCTTTTCTTTCTTTTTTTAATTTTTTATTTTTCTTTCTTATTCTTCTTTTTTTAATTAATGTCCTAACTTTTGCTCGAACTGCCCTTATGGGTTTTCAATCTAGTGGAGTGCTTAATTTTGCTTTGGCCCCCTTTTTGGGTTTTCAACCTAATGAGCATTTTTATTTTATTTTATATTTCTTTTCTTCTTTTTTTCTCTTTTTCTTTTTCAGATATGGTTGTAAGAGAGATTGGGACTTTGACTAACCCAACCATGGAGGCAAGGCTCTATTACCTGTAGCATCATTCAAACAACCACCTATCAAGACTTGCTGCTGCTATAACTGAGTGGGTTGAGTGGATGTCTTACATCGTCGTTAATGACATTCGTTGAAGCTGCTAATAGTGGAATCTATCACATATTATCTTAAGGAATTATGAGGATTGTGTCATCCTTTCTATTTTAGCTTCAAGCATTTACAATCCTACTCATGTGCACCATCAGTTTAGTGCCCCCCAATTCAAGGTGCAGTTCCTTCCTATGTTCATCAAGGGCCTTTTGACTTAACATTTCCTAGACAGGGTTGAGACCACTTGGACCAACTGTCACATCTATGACTTTTTCACTAGTCGAGATCCTGAGGCTGATGATGATACATATTACTCAGCATGGTTACATAACCTTTAGAGCAACAGGCATCGCATTAGCAGATAGTAGACAATGATTTTTCAAAATAAAACTGTGTTATATTTACTTCTATTTCAAAAGCATGTATGACTAATTCACTTTAATTATGCAAATATACTTCTATTTGATATTGTGTTTGGCACGAATCATTTACATTTTACACGTTACACATTAATTGAATGCATGACTTATACTTTTAACATTGGCACACTAGATCATCTAATTATCTTGCTCAATGCCTCTGTCTTGCTGATACCTCGCTTATTCATCCCTACTTTTTCTATTATCTCCCTATTATCCTGTCAAAGATCCCCAAGTAGTCAATCACATTTTCTTGACTTTTACTTGCATTTATTTTACTCATTTTTTTATGCTCTAACTTTTTTCTAAACCACCCTTTCAAGTTTTCGACTTAGCGAGTTTCTTTACTTTCTTTGTTTTTTCTTTTTTTTTCTTATTTATTACTTATTTATGCCATAATTTTTACCTAAACCGCCCTCTCAGGTTATTGACTTAACAAGCTATTTTCACTTTTCTCACACCTCACACAAAATACTTTTTTAGCTAGTCTAAATTTATTAACTTGTGAATTCATTCTCATCCATATCTATTAATTTCACCACTCTAACTGAGTATATTTATTTGACCATGTAGGGGCCTTACCAATTTGGTATGAATTTTCCTCAAGGATCCTAAGTCTGCGGTCAAACTTCCTTTAGCACTGGATCACCAACCTTTATCATGCTTGGCTTAATTTTTTTTTTTAAACAAATGAGCCATCCTAGTTTGATACAACTGAATATGATACAGGGCCTTCAGTCTCTTTTCTTCTAGTAGAGCCAATTGTTCCAATTTGTTTCTCACCCATTAAGACTCAGGGATGTTAAACTCCATTAGTACCTATAAATACTTCACTTCGAACTCGATTAGCAGTACAACCTCCATTTCATACACCAAAGAGTATGGTGTTATCCCAATTGATGTCCTCATCATTGTTTGATAACCCGAAAATGTAAAAGGTAATTTCTAAAACCAATCTTTATATGTTTTAACCACCTTGGCAAGGATGTTTTTAATGTTCTTATTGGACGCTTCCTCTCTTCAGTTGGCCTGCAGTTTATAAGGTGACGACTTGTGGTGAATCACCTCGTATTTTTCTAACATAACTTTGACCTCTACTTGGAAATGAACACCATTATTAGTAACAACATGATGCAGCACACCATAATAACATATGACATTCTTTTCAACATTTGCTTTTCTCCCAGCTTACCAAAGGCTTCAACATCCATCCACTTTGAAAAGTAGTCCACTACCACTATGGCATACCTATACCCCGAGTAGAAACTAGTCTAATTTCTCCAATTATATCGAAGCCCTATGCTGCAAATGGCCAAGGCGAGGTCAAATTCTATAATTTGATCAGTGGCAGATGGTTGAGAGTTCCATTAATCTAACATTCATCATAACTTCTAACCTTCTGAATGCAGTCATGTTCCACAGTGGTTT
The DNA here is from genome assembly GCA_949677035.1 of Omphalea diandra. NCBI lineage: Eukaryota > Viridiplantae > Streptophyta > Magnoliopsida > Malpighiales > Euphorbiaceae > Omphalea > Omphalea diandra. Next base: position 25,150 of record CATIWR010206751.1, on the reverse strand, counting down.
AGTAGTATTCGAGCCTCAGAATCTTCATTACCAAAACTTTCCCGTTCATATAGGGACCACAAACTCTCACATGCACCTCCTCTATGACTTTATAGGCCTCCTCCTCAACTAGGCACTGACTCCATCAAGCATTCTCTGGTACATTACCCATCATAAACTATGAACTGCGAAGATAACCTTCGGATCACATCTTTATCCTTCTTTTTAGCCCCTTTAGGGTACTTGCCACTTTCTAAATATTTTTGTATACCAAAATACTAGAGGCAGTTCCCTATTGACACTAGTATTACTCCTATATCAAAGTAACATGGCACCTTAGATCAGAGCATGATAAGCAATTTGATTTGCATTACCTCCAGTCCATCTTATACAGAGATGAAAGTGGCTAAGGCATCGGCCATTGTGTTCTCTTCTCTTAGCATATGATGAAATTTAACTCTTTAAAAATTCTACACAACCTCTTTATATGCTCTAGATATGGGCCTCAACGTTTCTTTTTTCAGTTCCCACCCTTATATTACTTGTGAAATGACCAATAATAAGTCCCCGAACACCTCTACTATCTTAACTCTTATTTGCTTCAAGATTTCAAATCCTAGTGCATATGTTTCATATTCGGCCATATTGTTAGTCACCATGTAATCAAACTTCTTAGCTATAGGAAAGAGTTCTTCTAGTGAAATCGTAACCACCCTTATACCCTTACCTTTCTTATTTATAGCTTAATTGAAGTACACTTTTCATCCTTGGGGCTCAATTGCTCCTAACCCCTCATTTTGGAATTGGGGAAGCTCAGATTCTCCATCTTCAATAGGTTGTTGTGTCAAGTATTCTGAAACTACCCACCTTTTGATCACCTTCTTAGCTACATACTTAATATCAAATTTAGCTAGCATGATCAACCATTTTGATAATCTCTCAGTTAGAGAAATGGCTTCATGTAAGTACTTAACTAGATCAAGCTTTGCAACCACTTCCACTAAATATGATTAGAAGTAGTGCCTAAACTTTTTTGTTCCCTAAACTAGTGCTAGACAAGTTTTCTATACTTGATTATACTTCTCCTCATAAGATAACAACTTCTTACTAAGGTAATATATCACGTGTTTGCTCCCTAATTCTTCTTTTTGAGCTAATATTACACATATAGAACTATCCACCACTGTCAAATACAAAGATAAATGTCTTTTAGGCCTTAGTGGCTTTAATGTCAATGGGTTAGTAAGATACTCTTTTTTCTTTTTGAAAGCTTTTTGACACTGTTCATTCCATTCCATTGGCCAATTCTTTCTTAACAACTAAAAAATGGGTTCATAAATGGGGTCAATCTTGCTATGAACTGGTTGATGTACTGTAAGCGGCCTAAGAAGCCTCATAACTCTTTCCCTATCTTTAGTATAGGCATTTCCTGAATAGCCTTTACCTTATATGGATCAACTTTGATTCCCTTCTCGCTGACTACATGCCCTAATAACTTATCGAAAGTGACCCCTTCTTCATGAACTTTTCTAAAGCTTTGAAGTGCCCTTCCTTGGTCTCCAACTTCACCATCATATCATCCATATTCACGCCCACCTCTTTATGAATCAAGTCATGTAATAGTGCAGTCATCATTTGCTAATAGGTTACCCATGCATTCTTTAGCCTGAATGGCATTACCTTATAGCAATATGTCCTCTACTCTATGATAAATATTGTCTTCACCTTATCTGTGATTGCTATGAGAATCTGGTTATACCCTGAGAATCCGTCCATAAAGGAATACATGACATAAGTTATGGCACTCTTGACTAGCACATTTATGTGTAGTAACAGAAAATCATCCCTATAGTCGACGCCCACTCTCACTCTTCCATCCTTATCCAATTCTAGTATTATGTTAGCTAAGCACTCTGGGTAGTCTATCACCTTTAAAAACTTGGCATTCAATGGCTTTGCTACTTCTTTCTTGACTAATTAGGCCCACTCGGGTCTTATCCTTTGTAGTTTTTATTTCACTGGCCTCATGTGTGGGTAGGTCAGGATTTCGTGTTCTGTAATCCTCTTATCAACCCCTAGCATGTCCTCGTATGTCCAAGCAAATACCCTCTGATATTTCCTGAGCAGTTGTTCAAACTTCATTCATTCCTCTAATGTGACATCACTAGTAATGAGCAAGATCTTTAGATTTTCCTATGTGTCAAGATTAAATCCAGTAGTATGTATAGAATTAATGTTAAATATATCCATGTAATGATGCATGCCATGAACACTACCATTAGAAAATACATTACACAAGTAAGTAAACTCATCATTCATTGCCTTAAAATTAAAAAGAAATACATCATTGTCCTCAAAAATACTTAAAATAAGAGCAATAGTAGTAGAAAGAAAACCCTCTTCATCTAGCCAATTCATCGGAGTCTCATCTACCTGAACCTCCTCCTCTTCTTCACCCTTCACTCCATCAATCAGAACCTCAATATCACTATTCTGCATAGGATCTGCCTCTTTCCTATCATCTGTACCATCAACAACCCTAACAACACCTTCAAAACTTTATTTTATCTTACCATCCTCTAATTTGATCTTTAAAAATTCAGCCCAAAGTATTGCTCTATTTGCCATTATAGGCTCAATTTCTGCCATAGAATTATTCATTTCCTCACTACTTACTTCCTCAATGGAGTTCACAATCATGCCCTTAATGTCTTCATATTTAATCTTCATGTAAGTAGCTTCAATGAACTTGCAAGGCCTATTATAGTCTCATTCCAAATCCATAAATAATGCATTTTGCTTTAACAAGTCAGACTCTTCCTCTATGTGATCTTCCCTAATGGCCCAAAAGTTTTACTCTTACGTATTTTGCTCCTTATGTTCATCAGTGATCTTCTTTTTATCTTTCCATGGCCATGTAGACTGAGGACTGTACTGCACCACATATCAACTTATTTCCTGTTCATTCTCTACTCAACAATCTGTTTTCCCATCTTCTTTCTTTTTTTCTTATTGTTCTATTCTTTTGATAAGTCCTGATAATTCTAATAACCCACTTCACTAACATCTAGCTGGAAAAAGAGCCTCCTCGAGCTCATCTATACTCTTGGCTAGTGACTCTTCATTCTTCATCACTTCATGCCCAATGACCTTATTAGCCTCATTTTTTTCACAAAGAAATTTGACAGTGGTCGACGCAAGTCCCTCACTCTTAGCTCTATTTCTTCACCACAATACCTCAACCCTTTTCTTATTGTTTGAGTAAGGATTTCTAGAAATTATGATATTCCAGCATAATTTTTCCCTAACCCCTGTCAGGGTAAGAAGTTCATGCTCTTTGTAATTCCTATTACTTTAGGATCAACACAATTGTTAGTGACTCCAACAACTTGAAATCCTCAAAGCTATGAAACAACTACACTCAAAGCCAATACAAGTTCCATAACCTCAACATTAATGGACACAATCTCTCCTTTGTAGGGGATTTTAACCTTTTGATGAATAATGAAAGGCACACCACCTAAAGGATGATACCATGGCCTTCATAACAAAAACGAAAAGTTGATCAGAATGTTTAGGACTATGAACTCCACCATAGTATCTATTATGCTTATCTTGACTAGAGTCTTAAATACACCCGAAGCTGGCCTACTACTATTGTTATAGGATCGAATGACAACTATCATAAGCTTCTAAATCTTTCTCAAACAAACTAAACTTATATAGTAGCTTTAATGGACAAATGTTAATCATTGATCTATCATCAACCATCACACATTACGTATATATCCTTTTTACATCAGCTTGGATGAACAAAGCCAAAGTATGATCCCTCCCCTTTGGTGGCAAATCCTTATTTGAAAAAGTGATTTTGCCTTTATGAGTCACCAATGCAACAACATTGTTTAGAGTAGCTTCACTAAAAATGATCAAGTTTGATAGAGTTTCTACCATAGCTTTTTTATTTTTCGAGGAGATGATAAGTAGCTCCCACATATAGATATGTGCTAGCATCTTCTTAAGTTATTTCACAATGGGATCATCGTCCTCCTTTTCCTTCATAATAGGTTCATCTATCCTCTTTTCAACCCTTGTTTCCTTAGAAGCATCTCTATCAGTGTGGCACTTCTGATTATGCATCACATGACTTACCTATTTCACTTCTTTTTCTTCATCACTCTTTTCTCATAACTAGATCACTTTTTGCTCTGATCTTCCTTTATTTCTTCATCTAAACTTTCCTAGGGATTAATAGTGCAAACAACTAAAGCCTCCTTTACAACCTTCTCTATAGTGGCAATAACAACTTCTTCAAAAATTTTAGAATCTATCATAAATGTCCCTTGACTTGGGGTAGGAACATTACAATAATTTAAGAGAAGGTTTTCTCGAATACTAGGCTTTTTAGAGTTCGGCAGAATAATTGTCTTATTATTGATAAGATCCTAAATCTCATGCCTTTATCCGTAACAGTCATCAGTATTATGACCAACTCTTAGATGAAAAGCACAGTAAGCATTGGCATCATACCTTTAGAACAGTAGATTATGAGGCAATCTTAGTGTTAAAGGCTACAACACCCTTTTTTCTATAGTCTGTCAAATGCCTTAGAGGCATTCCCAAGTTAGTCAACTATTGTAGTATCCATACTGCATTAACATCAATCATCTTGTTCCCCTCAGTCTAAGGTTAAGTCGAGGCACTCCTCCTTCCCTCGTACTATCTCTTTGACTCAGACTCTAACTCTTTGGCTTGTAAACTTCCTTCTTAGAGGTTTTTAAAGTTTTTGACCAACATTCCTCTAATTATGATGCTAATACCAGGCAGAGCCCCTTCAATGATCATCTTGACTTGTTCCCTCTTTAAGCCTTATAGTTGCCTCTAAAGCCTTCTTCTTCCACCATTTGATGTAATCATTGAAGCTCTAACATCTTATGCTTTAAAGATTCTATGTCTTATAATGTGACTTCTAGATTTGAATTATACACATAATATTGTTCGAAAGCTTCCATCAATTCCTTCTAATATTCCTTCACAGTCTTTGGTTGATTGAAGTATTAGGTTTTTACGAACCCTTTCAATGACAACTCAAAAAGCTCCAACATAGTGTTTGTCGAGACCCTAGATGCCTTTATGATTAATACATATGAATGAACATGGTTCTTCACATTTTAGGTTCCAGTGAATTTAGGCAACTCAAGCATGTAGAAATTGGCTAAAGTTTCTCAAGTTTGTGAGCAAGTAATTTTTCAATGTTTGTTCCTTTCTCCATACCATTAGCACTTAAAGCTTTTTGCATCTTCTCTAGCTATTTACCAAAATCATAAAATTAAGAATTCTCCTTCCTACTATCTGCAGCCTTATTAGGGATGTAGCACTACCCATTTCCTTGGCAATATTACTCTCATGTTATTCCTTCATTTCAAATGGATCGTTATCAATTACCATAGGTTAGGGGGGCTTCCACAGGTGCTTTCTCTTTATCAGCTCTATTGGTAGATGTGTCACCTTTGTTTTTCACTTCATTAACCCATTTGTTCACTTCCTCAGTAATCCTCTCCCCTATCTTGTGGTTAAAGTCAACCATCAACTTCTCTAACACTTTTGATGGTATATTTGGTTCTATGGTAGGATCAATTTTCAAACTTAGAGTCTTACTTTTGCCTAGTAAGTTAGTTGCCTCTTCTCTTACATAAAGGTTTGGATGGAGCTATGATGGCTACAAAATAAAGGTTATCAGCATGATGTATGAACAAGTAATTTCAGCATATATGCATGGTATGCATAAATCATTTTGAAAGAGATCCTTTCAACTTTATTCCTCCCACACATGAGGTGTTAGTGATTCTTTCTTAGGTAAGGCCTTATTCTTACCAATAAGGGGCAGAGAATGCACGTGGTCACCTCAAACCAAAGAGAATTATAGTCTCAAGATAACATATACAAAAGAACTAACCAAATAGGAACTTTTTTACATTAGTTGGGAAAACATGTACATGGAATATGAAAGTATCCCTTTAAAAGGTAAGAGGGATATTTACATGGAGATCCTATACAATGTAGGGAATGGGGGAATACATAAATATTTATATGTGAGGGATAATTGCATCAAAAGGGGATAAAGCAACATTTATGCTTGCGTTGGAGATACCTAACCATGTTCTTTACGGGTTCCAACTCCCCTTTTAAAAAAATGCAAATAAGTAGGGTTCCTTATTCCAAAGCACTATTGGCTCCTATATTGGCCTAACGATTGAAAGAGTTGTTGACGTTGATGGCTCCTATAAGCTTGAGGGGCGATTCTTGTGATCCTTATTCGATATACCCAAAGGTACTAAACTCACGAGTGATGAATCATCTTCACAATCTCCTAAACCCGAATAGAGCTTAAGTCTCAAGTTTGGAGAGCCATCGATTTGTCTAAAAGGCACCTATTACATGTGTTGAAGTGTGAAGACTACATGAATGCATTAAACCATATCAATAATAGTTTAATATCGATAACAAGTTTAAAACATTGAAAGCATACTGGAGACTATACTCTAAGTCAATTTCGATTCCTCAGTGGAGTCGCCACTTTGAGCTTATCTAGTTTCACTCGAACTAGTGGAATCTTGCTTGCGACTCCATCCTTTTAACAATCATCAGCGGATCGAAATGACAGGGGTCATATATTGATAATAACCCCTAATCATGGCATAAGATTGGACCAATGAGGGGAAGGAGGGGAGGGAGGGGGGTCCTTTTAGGCCTTACACAAATTCAAAGCCCTTAGTCCAAAATTGTGGTCATTAGAAGACCAAAAGCAAGATAATATATTGGTACTACCCCTAAGGAAAATGGAGTCACCACCCGTTTGGTAGGGATAAGAATTCAAAGAAGGAAAAATCTGAACCTAACCTAAGTCAATTAGAAGACCTATTTCATCTTCACCCCATCAAAGATTGAGTTTAAAAATTGGGTACAGCTTAGGAAAGAGGTTAGGCACTCCCAAACCACTTGGATATTAGGATATGGCCTTCGAGCATCTTTGGTTCACTTTTAAAATTTTAACCGAGTTATTGATCAGTCCAATTATGGCCCTTAAGCATACATCTAAACACGATTTAATTCAATAATGTATGCTTAAGGGCCATAATTAGACTAATCAATAACTCAGCTAAAATGTTAAAAGTGATTTAATTTAATAAACTAAGTCATCAAGTTAAAAGGGGAGAGGGATCATGCATCATGGTATAAAAGCCTTCACATGCATTATGATCCATCCATATGCATAATCATCCATAATGGGGAGGGAGGTCATATGACATGGCATAGGGTTTGCACAAGCTTTATCATCCATCCACATTAAATGTAACCATGCATAATCACATAATTCATATGGAAAAGTGGTTAAGACCAAGTTCATGGTTTAATCCTAAGTAACCACCTATACCCAAAAGAAGATACAAGTTAGTAATGATTCAATCTAAAAATAAACAAGTAGAGAGGACATAAAGTGAGTATAAAAAGCAAACATGATCTAAGGTGGTTACCATATCGTAACTTCATAGTCAAGGTATCTAACATATGACTAAGTCCATGGTCATCACATATCATTACAAACCAAAATATATAGAATGCAATACATATGTACATATACATGAATCATGGATAAAAGAAAAGGAATAGGCATATACATATAATGCTAAGCATTTAGAGGGCATTAGATAGTTTTAAGGTAAAGATTCATCTAGATGAAATCATAGGATTATTAAACCTCTCACATCTTGCTCATAAAGAGATGGAACATTTTATGTAGAACTTAATGTTACAAAAGTTATAATGCCCACATCAAACGAAGGAATCAAAAAATTACTATTCATATGACTACATATGAACTCTTGCACAAAAAGGACTACCAAGGTCAAAGGAAACTCAAGTTCCCCATTTGTTTATTGCCTCAAAGTGTCAAAATAGAATTAAAAAAACGTAAATTTAAGATCAAAGGAATAAAAAGGCACAAAAGCATTCCAAGAAGAGAAAACATTAATAGTCATTTAAAAAACTAATAAAACTCCATTTTTGAAGTGAATAGAAGTCCTGAGTTATTACATCTCACTCTATTTTCTCACTAGAGTCGCCAAACATCACAAAAGATACCCCTAAAAGCAAGAAACTTGAAAGAAATAAAAAGAAGATGTTATGCTATTTTATATGGAACCTAAGTTGTACATCCATGAATAAGGGTGGTACAACCCTGGAAGAGGGTTGTATAGCCTATCAACAAGTTTGTACAACCCAGGAAGAGGGTTGTACAACCTATTAACAAGGCTGTATAACACTCATTTATGGGTTTTGAAAATAGAAAATGAGAAAGAAAGGGAGAGAAGAAGCAAGGGAAAGAGAGTCATAAGTATGTCATAATGATATCTTTGCCCTTAAAAGTACATAAAAAGTTTAATATCTTTCAAAAATGCTTAAGGAAATACATAAATATGCAGTTCAAGGTCTAGTTCTACCTTAAAGAGAGTGGGGAGAAGTTAGGGTTTGGCTTTTTCTATGTTTGGGGATCTTTAACAAGTGATTTCTATAAAGTAACCTTAAGGTTTCCAAGCCTCTCCCTTCTCTTCAAAATGAAGGGTATTTATAAGTGTTGGGTGTATGCATAGTGCTAGAAATAGTTCTGGTTCCACCATGGACACATCCAATCACATAGAAGGAGATGAATGTACTATAATTAGGGTTTACATATGGACTATACAACTATGGGAAGGATGTACATCTTACTACTAGGGTTGTACAACCTTGGGGTGTAAGGGGGGACTAGTTCCAGAATATTCCATATTTTAGAATTTTAGAAAGGTTGTATAGCCTTGGGGTAGGTTGTACAACTTTGAATTGAGGGTTGTACAACCTTGCTTGATGGGTTATACATCCCATCAAGCTTAGCTGGCAGCCCTAAGACAGGTTTTGGTTTGGTCCTTGGGCTTAGTCTTGGCCTTGATCTTAGGCTTAGTTTTTGACTTCTCCATGGTTTCCTAGGGTCTTTCATCCCTTCATTTGGGCAATTCCCTTTTACATTATAGGGATTTAGTTTAGTGATTTCATCATTGGGCTTTGCATTATGAGGCCCAAGATCTTATGCTTACATCTATCTTTATTTATTGGCATTCTTACATGAACATATTCATTTGCATAAATGATTTGCAATCCCATATAAACATATGCATTGTATAAATGATCACTTAGATATGCACATTTGACAAGCATGACAAAAACATTTACACCATTGCATTTAGGGTACTTGAACATATATGTGATCTTTGCATAGTTGCATGGCAAAATATCATATGTTGTGTGCATGTTATAATATATTAACTAATGTTCATTTGATACTTATTTGAAGTAAAAAGATCACATGGGAATTATTATAGGGATAGAGATGATGAAATAGTGAAGAAGAGGGACTCAAAGAGAACAATTGAATTTCCAACTTGTGGTAGTAAGTCACCATGATTTAGTAGTATTATAGTAGGTATACAAATTGAATTTTTATTCCTTTAGGAGCATATTAGAGAGGAAAAAAAGTGATAGGGTGCACAAAAAAAAGAGAAAGAGCCAAGAAAGAAAGAAAGGAGAAGAAGAAGAAGAAAAAGAAAAAGAAGAAAAGTGAACTAGTTAAGAAGAAACCCTCAGCTTTTCTAGTTTTGGAAAAAAAAGGTATTGCCATTTGAAATTCCTCCATTATAACATGTTAAACATGAATAATTAGTAAGAATTATGAAGTAATTATAAGCAGAACTTATGTATGGAAGTTAAAGCTTAAGAGAAACAAAAGTTAATTGTGTTAATGTTAAAGCATATTATTGCACCCATGATTTCATAACTATAAAAGAGGAATTATGGAAAGTTTAAAACATGAAATTTGTATATTTGTATATTTATACTCATCTAAATGCATGTCAAAGATTTTTGCTTAGTATGGTATGTGTGAAGAGCTATGGCACCTTCATTAGGACTAGTTCACAACCTACTAAAACCACTTAATTCTAGCCTTATTCACATGTTTTGATGACCTTATGTGTTGATTTAGACAAAGTTCAAAATATAAAATTTGTAGGTTTATATTCCCTCTAAAGTAATATTAAATATTTTTGCTCAATTTATTATATGGAAAGAGATATTCCTCTTTTATTATGATTGACCCTGAGCTCATGAAACCTACTCAACCTATTGATTTGGTTTACTTAAAATTTGATGGCCATGGAATGGGAATTAGGTGATGGACAAAGAATGAAAGTTGTAAATTTATGTCTCAAATAAATGTCTGTAAAATAGTTTTGATAAATATATTATGGGTGAGGATATATTGCTCCTTCATCATGACTGATTCTCAATATGTTGAAACTTGCTCACCTTGAGATTAATCATTAATTTTAATGACATTATATAATAAATTAGCGAAAGTGTAAAACATAAAAAATGTTCCTTTATGTGTTGAATAACTATTGAAAAATCATTTTATAATTTGATTTATACAATTGGAGATATGTCTAAGATTGTAAGACCCGATGAAACCATGATCACAATTAAATAGGGCAAAATTCAAAAATCACCATATTTTTTATGTCTTATATTGACCTAAATTTTGACTGTGTTGTATCATTATGTGTTTAGTTTATTTATTCAAAAGAATACAATCACTTGGATAAGTATAGCAAGAGTTATTATAGTGAGAGTGCAATAAGGCTAAGTTGTCATACAAAAATAATAAGCATATATAGTAGGCCTACTTGCATGGAATATAACCATAGTTGCATACCAAGCATGCAAAATCATTTTGACATATTTATAATCATGTATGTATCAAATTTTAGGATCTCAACACATTAAGGAAGTCCAAGAGAGAGGTTCAAACATATCATAGAGGTTGGTTGCATCAAAGATGAGTAAAAGCTATAATTAGATTCCAATGTGTATATGTGTGATTTTAAGATATGATTCAGCTCTTATGTGTGTATGTTATTAAATTGTGATATTACACATGTGAATATAAGTCAAGTGAGATTTATATATTCTTAATGCTTACTTGTTATATGATTGTGAATGAACACTTGCATACGAAACTAAAAGGGTGTTGTGACTAACTGTCAAACACTTGCAAATCACTTGGCAACGGGACCAATATATCCTATTATGGCACATGTTATTAATCAAATGTTATATGTTATAAATCACATGTTATATGTTAGCCAGTAAAATCAAATGTCATTTGAATCACATGAATTCTCGAGAGTAGTGCTTGTGTTATAAGGTCATGACAAAACCAATCAAAATATTACATTGTACTTGCAATGTATCTTATTGATGATTGATTATTAATTATGTCATTAGAATCTTATTATTATTATTCACTGATTCGCGACTCACTAAATAGCAATTATTTTTTTAGATATTGAAGCATAAGGTTTAGGCACTTTGGAGCATTAAGTTTTGTATATAGACACATAGAACAGAGGTCATCAACTAAATTTGAACTTTCTCTCTCCTTGTGTCATGTACATATACCATAGGCATCAATTTATGGTCACCAACATTAAATGGGTTCTGCTCAACATATACATGCATTGAATAAGGAAATTGACATGCCTTTTTAGTTATGTGTGAATTATATGTTAACCTTTATACATATAAATGCTTGGACATGAATATCATGCTTAACAAATGGAAATGGCTGTTACGGAGGTGGTTAAAAAGAGGATGTTAGGAAAAAGGAGTGTTTTTAGCTCTAAGCCTCTCATGCATAAGGGTAAAGGAAAGACACCTCAAAGCTCTAAAGCTAAGCCTCAAAGAGCAAATCATGCATTCATATACACTAAAAGGGATGTACAAAGACACACACCTTCTACTCCTTATTATGCCTTTACATGTCACCACACATGTCCATGCATGCATTCATACGACAATGGTATGAGGAGACCCTTATTCATGCCTAAATTGTTCAAAGGAGAAAGATAAACAAATCTAGACTCTAATGCCATTATTGCATGAAAGATGGTCACATAAATGTGTTTTGCTATATTAAGAAGGCTCACCTTAAAATTGAAGATCCTTCTAAGCCTAACCTCCTAAGACCCAAGTATGTTTAGGTACCTAAACAAAGATGAATTTGTTATGTTTTATAGATATGCTTGGAATCTAGCAAAATGGATAATGATTGGCATGTGGATAGTGAATGCTTAAAACATATGACCAAAAATAGAAAGCTATTCACATCCATTAAAGAAAAATATAATGGTAATGTCACATTTGAAAATAAAGCCAAAAGGAAGATAATTGGCATTTATATTATTAGTAAGAAGGGTTGATCCCTAATTAACATTGTTTATTTAGTTAATGGTTTGAAACACAATTTGTTCAGTGTAAGTCAATTGTGTGATAAGGTAGTATTTAGTGGAACAACTATCTATCCCATGCATTGCCATTGAATTTGACACAAAATAGACCTAATTCCTAAAAATGGATGTTTTGTAGATGAAAAATGAATAAGAGCAAAAGAAAAGAGGAAAAGCTTAAATGCATGGTCATGTGGTCTAGGCACACAATCGTGTGCCTTAAGAAGACCAAGGAGGCAGTAGCTGAAGGAGAAGCATGGCCATATCACACAGTTGTGCACCTCGATAAGAATAAGAGCACTAGGCACCATCATAAGGGCATACGATCGTGCTTTGATAAGTGCATGGTCATGCGGCCCTTTAAAGCCAAAAACGTAATTTCTTTACAAGGGTTTATCTTTTCCTTTTGAAGGGAAGATATTTCCTTTCTTGCATGAAATGGTTGAGACACTATTGAAAAAGGAACACAAGCTAGAATTAAGGCATGAAGGGATAGCCAAAGGAGGAGTTTGATCATTGAAAAAAAGCTACATCAAATTTTTGGAGAAAAAAGGTGCAAGGAATCATGCAATCAAGACGAAGTTCATGGCTATTCTTGGAGCTAAATTATTTATTTTCTTTTCTTCTCTTGATTTCATTATGAACTAAATTTTCATATGTTAGGGTTGTAAATGGATCTTGTACAACTTTCATTAGGTTTTCAATCTACATCTATTTGGTTTCTTACATTGATTGTACTAGCTATTATTGAGTATTTATTGTTTGATCAACTGGCCATTAATTATCTTAGTTTTATGAATAGACAATCGAGAGGTGTTTTTCACGAAATGGAGCTTTCAACAATTATCTTGTTTTCTTATTGAGTTGAGAAACCTTGATAAATAATTGTTTTCTCTACAGTATTGATGTTTGGCTTTTCAGTTGAGGAACCTTTAGCTAACATGTTTTTATATGTCAATTTCTACTCGAGAAGGATTAATTAGCCACATTAGTGACTTGACAATAGTACTTGTTGCATGAACTAATTAGATAAGGATTACAGGACCCATACAAGGTTATCAAGCAAAGTTGAATCTTTAGTTATTCGTAGTAATTGATTACTTCTCATCTTTATTAGTATTTTAATTTGTTTTATTTTCAATTAAGATATCATTTATTATTAACTCTGTAGATAATATAAGATACATGATTCTTAGTACTTAAACTCAATTCTCATGGGATGATATCTGTACTTGCAAAGTACACTTTATTACTTTTGACCTGTGCACTTATAGTTTGGGATTTGTTTTTTTTTATATGCACACACTCTTCATTAGGTAACAAAGTCACCTTTGACTTTAGAGAATACCTTGTCACTACCTTGGTAGATGATAGTGTATCTTTAAAGGTGAAAGACAAGATAATACCAATATAATTAACTTAGATAATTTAGCTAACTAATCTTTTAAGTGTCTTATGTCTATTAGCAATGAATCATTATTTTAGTATAAAAGATATTAGTATGCAAGCATGGAGCTTCTATAAAATCTATCAAAAGAAGAACTAGTGGAAGGTCTTCCTAAGCTAAAGTTGATCAAGGACAGGAAATATGGACCTTGTCAAATGGAGAAGCAATACCAAGCATCCTTTAAAGCCAAAAATATTGTAAGCATCTCTAGACCACTTTCACTTATCCATATGGACTTGGTTGGACCTACTAGAAATGCTAATATGGCAAACACTATGCATTTATTCTTATTGATGATTACTCAAGGTTTACTTGGATTAGTAACTCATAAGTGTGATGCTTTGATGCATTCTAAAGTTTTACAAAAAAAAAGTTCAAAACGAAAAAGTTACTTCATTTCCAGTTTAAAACTAACCATGGAAAAGAATTTCAAAATGAGCATTTTGAAACTATTATTTAGAAAATGATGTTTCACACAATTTTTTAACTCTTAAAACACCACAACAAAATGGTGTTATAGAGAGAAAAAAACAAAACATTGGTGGAGATGGCTAGAATTATGTTTGATGAGTATTCTCTTTCAATTTACTTTTGGGCTAACGCTATCAACGCTTCTTCTTACATTTCAAATAGAGTTTTCAAAAGACCCATTTTAAACAAAACATCTTATGAGTTATGGAATGAAAAAAAGCTTAAACTTTTATACCTTAGGCTATTTGGATGCAAACTTTATATATTGAATACCAAGGATAACCTTAAAAAATTTAACTCCAACATTAATGAAGGCATTTTCTTAGGCTATTCCATTGCTCGCAAAGTTTATCGAGTCTTTAACAAAAAATGTATAATGGTTAACAAGTTTATTAATGTTGTGTTTCATGAATCTAGTAAATTTGATATTAGGAAAAGTTCTATTGTTGATGATCTTATAGGTGAATTTGAGAAGCTTGAGCTTATACTAACTCCAAAGGAAAATGAATTAGAAGTTAAAGAAGATGAACCACCTCAAGAGAGTGTACAACCACAATCACAGCATGCGGAGAACCAACCTCAAGAGTTAGAATGCATGTACTCAAAGAACCACCCAAAGGAGCTTATCATTAGGGAGACTTTAAAAGGAGTAAGTACTAGTTCTCAACTCAATGCCTTAGATAATAATCTTGTATTTGCCTCTCAAAATCAATTAATGAGGTTTTTAATGATAATTGTTGGGTGATTGTAATGCAAGAGGAACTTAACCAATTTGAGATAAACAAAGTTTGGGAGCTTCTTCTAAGACCTAAAGAGCACTCGACTATGGGATGCAAAGGGGTATATAAGAACAAGTTAGATAAGCATGGTTCCATCATTAGGAATAAAGCTAGATTGGTTGCCAAGTGATAAAACTAAGAGGAAGGTATTGACTATGATGAAACCTTTGTTCCCATTGCAAGGTTAGAGGCAATTAGGATTTTGCTTACATATGCATGCCATATTAATTTTAAACTTTTTCAAATAGATATTAAAAGTGCATTCTTGAATGGTTTTACATAAGAGGAAGTTTATGTTAAACAACCTCGAGTTTAGTCGCATGACTTACCAAACCATGTTTTTAAATTAACTAAGGCCTTATATGGCTCAAAACAAGCTCTAATAGCTTGGTATGAAATGCCTAGTTTATTTCTTTTTGAAAAATGATTTTGAAAAGGAAAAGGTAGACACAACTTTGTTTGTCAACAAGCATGGCAAAGATACACTTATTGTTCAAATTTATGTTAATGGTATTATATTTATGCTATTAATGAAGCTCTTTGTGAATAATTTACTAAGTGTATGACTAGAAAATTTACAATGAGCATAATAAGAGAACTTAAATGTCCATTTATTTTCCATTTGCCATTGGCATTTAGCGATTGAGTATGCAAATGTTGAAAAAAAGTGTTTGATAAATATCAGCATTTAGTGTTTAAATTTAAAATTTGTATTTAGTATTTAGAAAATATAACTAAACATTAAAAGCTAGTTTTTTCAGTGTTTGAAATATAAAAACTGGCATTTGGATCTTTTTGCTAGTATTAACCTTATATTCATCATTATTTATCATTATACACATTTGTATTACCGATAAAATTAATGAAAATATAAAAATAAATTTTTTTATTTTATAATCAATGTAGATTCAATTGCTAAATTACCAAACACTTTATATTTATTGCTCACTCATAGTTAATCATTGATCATTAATCGTTGATCTTCATGGCTAAACCAAATAGGCCCTAAATTTTTTCTCAGTCTATAAATCAAACAATGCAAATAAGGCATTTTCATTAATCAATCCATGGACACAAAGGAGCTTCTCAAGAAGTTTAGAATGGATGGATGTAAGATAGCCAAAACATCAATAAGCTCATCAATCAAACTTGATGAAGATGAATCAAGTAAGCCTATAGATGAGAAGAAACAGAGAGATATGATTGGCTCTCTTATCTATCTTACTGTTTTTAGACCTAATATAATGTATAGTGTATGTTTGTATACAAGATTTCAATCTTGTCCAAAAGAATCTCATTTTTATATGATTGAAAGGATTTTAAATATTTGCATGGCACATTACATTTATGTTTATGGTATCCTAAGAACTCAGCTTTTAGTCTTCTTGGTCATTCAAATGCGAATTATACAATAGTTTGCTTGATAGAAAGATTACTTTCAAAACTTGTCAATTTATTGGTGAATGTTTTGTTTCTTAGTTTAGTAAGAAGCATGTTTCAATTGCCTTATTTGTTATCGAAGCAAAATATAAAGTAGCAGATTATTGTTGCATCCAAATTCTTTAAATGAAGTAATAACTCAAGGATTATGGAAAAGATGTTGATCACATTCCTATTAAATGTGGCAACAAAAGTGTAATAAATCTTTCAAAGAATCCTATCCAACACTCAAGAAGCAAACATATTGACGTTAGACATCATTTTCTTAGAGACCGTATGTAAAATGATAGTGTTATGTTAGAATTATTGATACAAACAACCGACTTATGGATATTTTTACTAAACCTCTTAATGAAGAAAGGATGAACTCCATTCAAAGGGAACTACGAATGCTTAATGAAAGCTTTTTGGGGTGAAAATATCATATTATGTTCAAATATGTTGCTTGTTTGATATTGTGGTATTTGACATGATTGTGATGCGAATGTGATGTTTCAATATGTTGATCTTATGTTAAGATGAATTAATTCAACTTGCAATTGAGTTTTTTCCATAGTCAATGCTTGAATTAATCATCCATGCATCAAATTAATCACCTAAAATATGGAATATTTAAGTAAATTTTGATTTTAATCTTGATTTTGAAAATGGCTTATAAATTGAGATCAGGACAAGATTTTACAATTGAGATTTACGAGTAACTTTGATTTTTTAAGATTTTAAATTTTGAGTTCACAACTTTTATTTTGCCCCCACTAATTTTAAAATTTTTCAAAATTCAAATTGTTTTAATGTGTCTTCTTGAGATCTAACTATCTATTACTCGCAAGTTTCATATTTTGCGATCGCGATAGAGGTTTAGCAATCTTGATTTTCAATATCTGTTAGGTAATAACTTCTTCCTTCCAAATTGTTACTATTTTGTATTAAATGAAAATCTAGCCATTTTTTCCCTTTTCACTCATTTTTTGCCTATTTAAATAAAAGTTTTAATCTCACTTTTAATCTTAAAAATTTTGCCCCCACTTTCATATTTTGCCTATTTTGCCCCACTAGTTTTAATCTAGTCACAACTTTTAATTTTGAGTTCACCCCTTTCAATCCTTTTCTTTCACTTTTCCCTCATTCAATCTCACTCAAATCCTCTTTTTTCCCTCTAATTCTTTCTAATCCCCTTATTCTTCTACCTTTCTCTCCATCTTCTACCTTCTCTTCTCCTTTATGGCTTTAAGGAAACCATTAAAGAATGGCAAAGGCAAAACCCCCTAAACTTTTTCTCCTTCTTCACAACTCCTGCTCCATCTTATGAAAGGGGTGACAAAAGAAAAGAAGCAAAGGTACGAATTGATAAAGAAGAATACCATTATGCCCTTCAAGATTCCCTTCACATTCATGTTTGATTCTCTAAAGATTGAAATAGAATTAGAGCTTTCCTTTCTAACTTGGGATGGGAAGAGTTCATTTTTAGAGATGAATCGCACTATGACGAGGTTATAAGGGAATTCCTAGCAACTTTGGAGATTAGTAAAGCTATAAACACAATCGTAAGTATGCATGGTGTATTTTGTTTCATTGCTTTAACCAACTTTTCTACATCGCTTATACCTAAATTTGTTCTCATTTCAATTTTCAAATTGAGGATAATATACCTTAAAGCCTTAGCCAATTATACCTTAATATGAATGAGTTTTGGTGTTAGATTTCCATTAAATCCTGCCATGACTCTAAATCTTCTCTAAAAATATCCAAACTTTAAATTTTTTGCTTCTCCACTGAATTATCACCTTCTCAATCACTACCTAAGGTGATGGTAATGTGAAAGTGTCCCAAAAGGACTTTATTTTCTTTTATTATCTCATTAAGGGCAAGCCAATTGAAATTGATCATTTCTTTATTGATAAATTAGGTCATATGGCTAAGTCTAAACATGATCATATACTTTTCATTCTCATATAACATTCATTTACAAGTATATGGGAGTTGTAACCCTAGAAAATGAAACCTTTTTTCACCACTAGAAAACTTTCAATCTTAAATTTTCTTGACCATAACTACCTTCTCAATGCCAAAGCAATTGAACCACATACCTATGAATATCTCATTGGAGAATAAGGTGCGAGGCTTCAACAAAGCCTTTTAACAATAGAAATTTTGGCCCAGTGCACCACAAAGGGTAAGAAGAATGAGTAGCAAATTTGTAAGAGTTTGATTATAATAAATGGAATTCTCTTATATTTACATCTATTTGATGGAGCATTTATAGCCAATATCCACCCAAAAAGACGTTACTCATAAACTATCCCTAAATTTCCAAGTTGTGCTAGACAGATTTTGCATTAGAAGCTTGTCAGACTGAAGTCGTAAACATGACTGGCATTTTGTGGTTGCAATTTTCCAATTTATACTGAGAAGCTGAAAATCATGGCAGAGAACCTATTTTATGTCTAACGGCTAGTCGACATGTCGTTCATCCATTAGTTGTCCAAGAAATATTGTCATTGTGTTCAACCAACCACTCAAAAGTTACAGTCGCGGTTGATCTTCCTCTTGAGCACGACTGAGACCGTGAATTCCTCTGTTTGGTGAGGAAACAACACCTTCTTATGTCACAGTTGTGACATATGATTTTCCCTCGTAATTTTTGATATTCCAACAGTTGCCTCGGACACTTAGCGTGTTATGGTGCAAACTCAGTTCCCTTCTTTGTTACTATGAAATTTGTGGTCGCAACATAAGACAAGAAAGCCATCATGAATTCCTCTGTGAATTAAGCAAGCTTTCTTCTGTTGAATCGCGACTATTAATTCATTTGTGAATTCTCATGTCCTAGCTCCATCCATCCTCATAGCAAAGTCGCGGTCATAAGTTAGGGGATACTGATTGCGAATTTGGATGTTCTTCTTAAAGTTGAAGATTTTAACATCCATCTAACTTTTAATGAAAATATATCTTATATACTACAAAACAACACTTAACAAAATATTAGAACTAATTAGTCTCCATTATGAAGATCAAAAGAGGCTTATGACTTAGGTTTAACCAACCTAGTCCAACAATCTCCCCCTTTTTGATATTGACAACTTAAATTGATCTTAAAGAAAATCAAATGCATGAGTTATGAAGTTAAGATGGTTAATAATAAATTAATCAAAGTATAATCAAAGAATTCTAGTCCAATGATCAAATAATCAAAGAATTCTAAGTTGAAAGAATAAAGCATAATAAAGTTCCTATGGCTATTGCTCTCCCTCAACCTATGCTTTTCTTGTGTACATCATTCTCTCCCAATGTTATTCTCTCCCCTTTTGGTAAGATCAAAGGAGGGTAAATTTAAAGAGGAAATGAAGTGTGTAAATTGAGATAGAGTAATCATAATGAGCAAATAAAGACTAATCATAACATAGGAATTGCAATCACAGAAAATATAAGAAGTAATAAATTGCAAAACAAACACTTTTATTTATATAATGAACTATATGATCACAAGTTTTACATCAAGAACTTAAAAGAAACAATAAAAAAAGAAAGAAACCCTAAAGACGATCTAGAAGATAGAAGAACTGTCATCATCTCTAGAATCATCAATGTCTTTATCTGCCCCTGTACTTTCAGCTTCATCACCCTCTTTAACCTCTTAGTTATCCTCCTCTTCAAGTGTGTCCTCCTAATCTTTAAAATCTGGAATGGCAGGGAGTAGCACCCAATTTCTCCTAAAGGTAACCAAATCATTATATAGGTGGGAGAGGAGGAGAAATCATCTTTTCATCAACCTCATCATTTTTTCAAGTTTCTTGTTGATGGAGGCAAGAGTGACTTTGGCTTTGGGTTTAGGTTGGGGAGGTGGAACAGGTTATGGTCCCTCTTCAATGACTAACCTTTTTCTTTTGAAGGCTTAGGAGGTCTTTATTTTCTTGGCTCCAAAATCACTTAATGTGTATGTATAAGAATCAGGGTGTATGGCTTTACCATTAATGAGGTAGGGTAAGTTAAGAAAATTTTGTGAAGGGAGACGCCTCTTAGTGAGGAATTTTTTTTCCTCATTAAGAGCACCGATGTAATGGTAGATGGCAATGACATGGGAGGGAAGAAGAAATTAACTCTTTGGCTTTGTGCTCATGGGGATCAATTGATCCAAAATGTAGTAGCCGGTTTGTATTGGTTTATTTTTGGTGAGACAGAAAAAAAAAAAGCAAGATCCTTCTAGGATACTTTCTCATTACCATCCCCTTTTACGTTAACATAGAAGGTGATGATACAGTGAAGTAGCCAAAAAGATAAGGTACAGATGTATTTGTCCAAGGAGGTCTTGGGGTCATGTTTGGTCTCGATCAAAATTTCGGACTAAAACTCTTAATAGATAACATTAAGGGCGAAAATGATGAACAAAATATCATCCCTAACTTGAAAGTTAAAAAGATTGGAAACTTGCTTAAAAGTAATGTAAAAAAGGGTCCCTAAAGGCTCAAAATACTAACTCATATTGGCCGACACGAGATTTCGCTCTCCGACTCAAAGTCACAGTGGACATAAACTCCCGCACAATCTTCTTATATTCAGGCTCGTTATGAAAAATGAATTCATTCCACCCCAGGTTTGAGAGAAATGTGTGGATCTCGTCCTTGAAGCTTAATGACTGAAGGAACAATGTGGAAGGAATTTTGTTTAGTAGGATTATTTTAGAGGAGTTTGCCTTGTACTGATGTTTCTCCTTCTTCATGATTCCTTTCATTATGTGCAGAGCCAATGGTCCAGAAGGTTGGGCTACTGCCTTTCCATTCTCTGCTCATGAGGATTTCTTAGAGGCCATAGTGAAAGAGGGAAGATTTAAAGATGTTTGAGAATAAGGAAGAAGAGAGGTTAAGGTTTCTAACAAAAGTGAATAGAAACATTGTGTTAAGGGTTTATATAGGCTAGGAAATGGTGTGAAAATGGCCATAAACGATCAGAATTTGATTTAATGAAGGGTTGGAAATGATTGACAGTTAAATCATATAAATGTATGGCAGTTACTCAAATTCATGACCGCGACCTGCAAGTCGCAACCATTAAATCTGAAATATCAAAGTAATGAATAAAAAATCCTTGGTAAATGATGTGTTCAACAATCAAAGTTTAAAATTTGAACAAATTCACAGTGAGGAAATAAAATAGTGACCGCGATTTGATGGTTGACAATCGAATGATGAGTGCCTATAAATCACATCTGTGAATCAAGGAATAGTGACTATGAATTATAAAGCAAAAAAGATAACTATGAAAGGATAAGACTTGACTTTTCTAAGTTGTGATCCACCTACTATATTGATGCCTACTCCATGAAAATTAGCAAAGAGAGACACAATTACACACAAAATTAAATCATCTAAAGAGATAAATATCACATATATCATTCACATAACAATCATATAAAAAAACATTCTAGAAAGATCCATATTTCAATTTAAGGAGCTTCTATCAAGCATTCCCAACTCTCTCTTAATGAAGTTCATCCTTTCTTCATTAAGAGGTTTTGTAAAAATGTTCACAAGTTGATGATCCATATCTATAAATTCTAACACTACATCACCATTTATGACATGATCTCTAAGAAAATGATGCTTAATGTCTATATGTTTGCTCCTGAATGTTAGATAAGATTCTTTGAAAGATTTATTGCACTAGTGTTGTCACATTTGATGAGAATGTGATCAACAACTTTGCCATAATCCTTTAATTGTTGTTTCATCCAAAGGACTTGGGTGCAAAAACAACTCATAGTTACATACTCAACTTTGACAATCGATAAGGCAAGCAAAACTTGCTTTTACTAAACAAGACACTAAACACTATTCTATGAATGGGCAACTTCCAGAAGTCCTCTTTCTATCTAGAAGACTACCAGCATAATTTGCATTTGAATAACCTATGAGGCTAAATGAAGAATCTATAGGATACCATAAACCTAGATGCAATGTTTCATGTAAATATTCAAAAATCCTTTTAACAGCATTCAAATGAGATTCTTTAGGGCAAGATTGAAACCTAGCACATACGCATACACTAAACATTATATTAGGTCTAGATGCAGTAAGATAGAGTACATAACTAATCATTCCTCGATATCTTTTCACTCGATTTGTCCTTGTCTAACTTGGTGGTAGCAATCATTGATGTTTTTGCTACTTTACATCCTTTCATGCCAAATTTCTTGAGAATGTCATTTATATATTTGGCTTGGTTGATGAAGATCCCATCTTTGACTTGCTTGATTTGTAGACCAAGAAAAAACTTAAGCTCTCCCATCATGCTCATCTCAAATTTCCTAGTCATACACTTAGCAAAATCCTTACAAAGAGATTCATTAGTAACACCAAAAAAGGTATCAACAACATAAATTTGCATTAGTGTATCATGATTATGCCTTTTGACAAACAATATTAGGTTAACCTTCCTCTTTTCAAAATCATTTTGTAAAAAAAAAAAAAAAAGAAATAAGCCTTTCATACCAAGCTCTTAGAGCTTGTTCCAAACCATATAATGCTCTATTAAATTTAAAAACATAGTTTGGAAAAATGTAAGATTCAAAACCAAAAGGTTGTTTAACATAAACTTCCTCCAAAATGACACCATTTAAGAAAGAACTTTTGACTCCCATTTGAAATAGTTTGAAATTCATGTGACATGCATATGCCAATAGAATCTTAATGGCCTCTAATCTTGCAACAGGAATATAGCTTTCATCTTAGTCAATTCATTCCTCTTGGTTGTAACATTAGCAATCTAGCCTTATTTCTAATGATAAATCATTGCTCATCTAACTTGTTCCTAAACACCCACTTGTAGCCTATAATAGGGTGTTCTTTAAGCCTAAAAACAAGTTCCCATATATTATTTCTCTCAAATTGGTTAAGTTCCTCTTGCATAGCAATCACCTAACTCTAATCATCAAGAGCCTCATCAATAGATTTTGGTTCAAATGAAGAAACAAAAGCAAAATATTGAGTTTAGTATCACCAATGATTAGGTCTTTGGGGTAATGCTTAGAAAATCTCCAATCCTTGGAAAGATCTTAGTTTGGTGATTCCATTTATTGATGTTGAGGTTCCTTATCTTCTCTTGGTGATTTCCTCTCATCATGATCCTCATCCACCTCTCTTACAGTATGCTTCAAATCTAATTTCTCAAAATCACTTACAAGATCATCAACAAAAGAACCTTTCCTAATATTAAGCTTACTAGATTCATCAAACACAATATTCATGGACTCCAACAACCATTGAACTCTATTAAAAACCCTATAGGCTTTACTAGTGGTGGAACAACCTAGGAAAATGCCTTCATTAGTTTATGAATCAAATTTCTTAAGATTATCATTGGTATTCAAGATATAGCACTTACATCTAAATACTTTTAAGTATGACAACTTAGGTTTTCTACCATTATAAAGCTCATAAGAAGTTTTATTATGATTAGATCTTTTGCAAACTCAATTTGCAATATAACACGAAGTATTGATAGCTTCAGCCTAAAGGTAATTTGGCAATGAATACTCATTGAGCATAGTTTTAGCCATCTCTACTAATGTACTATTTTTCCTCTCTATAACACCATTTTATTGTGGTGTTCTAGGAGTTGAAAAGTTATGAAAAATCTCATTCTCTATGCAATAAGATTCATTTTAAAATTCTTTTCCATGGTCACTTCTTATAAAAGAAATGAGGTAACCTTTTTCATTTTGAATTTTTTTTGCAAAACTTTTAAAAATATTAAAAGTATCATGCTTATGAGCTAGACAGGATACCCAAGTAAACCTAGAATAGTCATCAACTAGGACAAGTGCATAATGTTTTCTACCTAAACTAGCACTCCTAGTAGGTCCTATCAAGTATTTATGAATTAATTGAAGAAGTTTAGATGTACTTGTAATATTCTTTGCTTTAAAGGAAGATTGATGTTGTTTTCCCATTTAGCAAGGACCATATGTCTTGTCTCTAGAGAACTTTAGCTTGGGAAGACCTTCCACTAGCTTTCCTTTTGATAAGCTTTGTAAGAGCTCCATGCTAACATGTATAAGTCTTCTATGCCATAGCCAAGCTTCATTACTAAGAGACACAAGATACTTAAAAGATTGGTTAGCCAAATTGTCTAAGTCAATTAGGTACGTATTGCCCTTCCTTTCACCCTTGAAAACTACCTTTTTATCCACCAAAGTGGTTACTTGACATTCTCCAAAGTCAAAGATGACTTTATTACCCTTATCACATAATTGACTTACACTAAGCAAGTTATATTGTAAGCCATCCACTAGTAAAACATCATTAATAAGAGAACAAGCATGCTTACTAATGGTGCCAATGCCAATGACCTTACCCTTGGCATTGTTTCCAAATGTGACATTGCCACCTTCCTTTTTTTTTTAAAGCCAGGAATAGTCTTTTACTGCTCGTCATATGCTTTGAGCATCCATTATCCACATGCCAATCATTTACTTCATTACAAGTAAATCATTTTTGCTTTAGTACTTAAGTATACTTGGGTCCTGTTGTCCCTAGGCACCAAGAAGGGGGGTTGAATTGGTGTTTTAAAAAATTTAAAATAGAGAATAAGGGAGAAGGTAAGAATAATAATGGACACAGATTTTTATAGTGGTTCGGGCAAAACAATCCCTACATCCACTC
>CATIWR010206750.1:0-13566 GCA_949677035.1 Omphalea diandra | reverse complement strand
CCATTTCTTAGAAGATAGGCTTATTTGGGTTGAGCCAGATCAATCTCCATTTAGTATCCAAGAAGTAATTATTTTATTACTTTTAATTTAGACGATCTCAGTTCTAAATGGTGAAGTAAACGCATCTCTTAAGAAATGTTTGAATAGATCAACCATGGAAAAAAAAAAAAAAAGGAAAGCTATTTGATTGAATTGTTATTGATTGTTGTTATTGTTGTTAGTAGCCAATTAATATTAAGTATTTTATAAAATTATTATTGTTAATAATTGTTTATATAGATAATTATTAATATAGACATAAACTTTAAATAAAATAAGTATATTTTATATAATTGACAGGTCGTCGGTGAGAGAACTGAAAATGAGAGGCAACTTTTTGAAAAATTCACACTTTTATGGATTTAACACGTAATAAAGCAAAATAAGAAATTGATTGGGTTCATGTTTTATCTGTAAAATTAGTTGATTTAAAGATCAACAACGCTAATGCTTGCTGATAATTATTAGTGAAAGTGCCGATTCTGGTTTCACCAACAATAACATTATAATTGCACCCATAGACTTAGTCTAATGATAAGTGTATGTCCCGACTTGAGTTAGGTTTTGAGTTCGAATATCTCCTATTTTAATCGCAACTCAAAAAAAACAATAAAATTATAATTTCTTAAAAAAAAAAGAAATGTATTCCTCTAAATGCTAATCCGAAAAACTAAACTCCTTCACTTATTTATTAATAAATATATTTTTTTATACATGTAGTTGTAAATGTAGGCTTTGTACTAAATAAGAGAATAACTCTTTCCATAAATTATTTTTTAAAACTTTTAATCATATTTATATTACACTATGTTTGAGAAATAATGTATGAAAAAATAACATAAGGAGAGAAAATAAATTTTATTTCTTTCATTTATTTTCCTTTCTCATATTTGGATAAAAGGGAAAGAAAAGAAAATAATTTTATTTTCTCTTGTTCGGAAAGAAAAATATAGAAGGAAAGAAAAATATTATTTCATATATTTTCTATTTTACCATTTATTAAAGAAAATAAAGTTATTAAAATAAATTAGATAAAATAAAAAAGTTATGAATATAATTATAATTTTATAAAAATTCATTTAATCTCTCATATTTTCTCTTCATTTAGAGACAAAATAAAAGAGATAAAATAATATTAATATTTATTTTTTCCTTTATTTTCTAAAAAAATATATTTTTTTTCTTATTTTTTACTATTATTTTACTTCCTCCTTATTTGCATCCTCGCATACACAAGGTTAGTGTCCCAGAACCATGTGGAGTGAATTGATGGGCTTTAGTCTTTAGGGGTTTCAGCTAGCAAACAAAGAAACTTAAATATTGATAAATCTCTTCAATCAGACAAGGATTAGAACTTGGTTACAAAAGCTGAAAAACTGCAGTGCAGACAGGATAGGATCATCCCACTCGAGTTGCGTTAACCATTCTTCTCTCGTACTAGTAGAAAAAAGAAGGCAAAAGAGACAAAAATGGGCCACTTTCTGTACCGTATATAATGGTATAATAGGCACACATCTTAACACAATTAAGCTCTGCCGCCGATGTTGACCTGGCATTTGTTGAGTTGAGGACGCTTTGATCTATTTAAGTATTTTAAAATAATTCAGAACTAATTCAGTCTTTATACCTTATATTATATTGTAATCTTTTCTTCTCTTTTCTACTACTACTAAATTAATAAGCTCCTCCACATGGAATGGAGAGTGCAAAGAAAAAACTATTCATGACACTCCCACATATCACCAGCACTCAGTCCATCACCAATCAAAATAAACCTAATTCCATAATTTTACTAATAAATTTTTTTTTTAAAAAAAAGAACAACACTAAAACCCAACGGTTTCCACGTTTCTTCATTAGTCAATTAATTAATAAAGTCTTCATCCCAATCCCATTCAACCCCATCACAGCCGTCCTTTACTCCCTCGCCACCCATCTCCATAAACCCACGTGACATCTCCCCCCCATTTGATTCCCACGCGCCACCACCCGTATCCTTCCGAATCCCACCCATGTCCACGCTGGCCATGACCGACGACTCCCAGTCAGAGAAAGACGAGCCGCAGCTGTCCTCGTTGCCGTTGATGGTGATATACGAACACGAAGATTGGAAAATCAACGGCGACGAGTACGGGTTGGAAATGAACTTAACCCTTGCAGTACTCGTAGTAGGGGCAGCAACACCTCCTTGTGATGGGTCCGTATCAAGAAACTTCATGAGGTCATCCACTGTCTCGTCCTCCATAGACAACCACGCCACTATATCCTCATCACCCAGATGGCCAGCAGTCGCATGAGACGCCGTGTCGCCGTCGCCTCCACCGCCACAACCTTCCACCTCAGTCTTTCTGCTCTCCTCCATACCTTAAACTCTTCGATTTTTTGTTGATGGTTTTTTTTTTTTGGTCAATAAATACTACAACTTTTTTGTCCTTTGGTTGTTTCTTTGTAGGCGAGAAGGGTCTAGTAGTCTGGATTTTGCTTTCAATTTAGTTCACTGGGTGGGTCCGACTGAGATAGGGTGAAAAGCCTGAGAGCATTGAGTGCCAAGTGGAAAGAGATGGATAAGGGAGTCACGTGGCAAATTTTGTCGTGAACTTTGTCTATTATATTTTATGGTTCAAAGGTTACAGTGCAAGTAAATACCAAAGAATTTATTTCTTCTATTTTATTTTTTTAATAATTTTTTATTTTAAATATTACTGATTTATTTGTTTTTTAGTAATTTATTTATTTTAAATATATATATATATTCATATTTTATAGATTTTTTTAAGTTTTTAATGCATTGATATTATTATTATTATTATTGTTTTATATGTTTAGAAAAAATAGATTTATTTTTTATAAACAAATTGATATAAATTATAAGTTTATCAATTTTAATATATAAAAAAATTAAAAATATCAAAATATTTAACTATAGAAAATGAATTTATAGTTTACAAAAATTAAATCAAAAGTTTACATTAAATAAATTTACAATTTATAAAAAATAAACTTATAATTTACAAAAAAATTAATCTATAATTTACTAAAAATAAATTTATAATTTATATCAAAATGAATTTACTATTTATAAAAAATAAACAATGAATTTACTATTTATAAAAAATAAACTTACAGTTTATTGATAATAAATTTATAGTTTATATTAAAATGAACCTACAGTTTACAAAAAATAAACTTACAATTTACTAATAATAAACTTACAATTTATACGAAATGAAGTTACAATTCACAAAAAAATTATACATTTAAAATAATCAATACACTATGTAACAAATGAATCATAAAAAAATATAAAATTTATTTAATAATCTAAACAAAATATTGTATAATATTTAATATTATATTAATATAATAATATAATATAATTAATATAATAATTTAAATTATATATAATATTTCTATATAATTATAATAATATAATATAATTAAATGATATAAAATAATCATATATTAATTTAATTATGTTGTATTAATATAATTATGTATAATATATAAAATTATAACATATAAAAACACATAAAAATTTTATTTATAAAAAATAAAATAATAAAAAAAAATTATTCAGTGAAATGTGTATAAAGCGTATTTCTTTATTTTTAAATTTTTACACGAAAGCTCAACACGAGAGATTTAGATGTTGCGGGAATTTGCCCTCTCCTTGTTCTCGCTTAGGATGGGACTGTGGGAACCGAACCGGGGGACAGTAAAGATGGGTTGTTCTAGAATCTTAATTGGAATCATAATAAATTATTTTAGATATTGGTATTAAAAAAATTGAACCCAAAATTCTAATTTACTGATACACTAATATAATTAGAAATTTTTATGAAAAGTTTAAAAAACAGAAAATGAATTTTTTTTTTTGTATAAAAGGAAATATTAATACTTGACAAACAAATTATGGGAAAAAAAAAAAAGAAAAATAAAACAAGTGGAGAATAGAGATGAAAGGGTATAGTTTTTTTTTGAGAATAAAGAGGGAAAGGATATAGTTGAAAGTAGAAAAGTTTAGCAAGCACTGACAGTGCAAAAAGCATTGGATAAGAAAGAAACGCAATTAAATGAAACACTTGATGAGACTAATCACCACTAGTTGGGAATTACTTAAATCAGGACAGGACAGGATAGGGCTGGAAGTGGGTAGCTTTGGTTTGACTAAGATGGGGTATTTCGTTTTGAGTGAAAGGGCTCAACACGTTTTTTTTTTTAGGCAATGTGTTTGTTGACCAGAAGAACTCATTTTGTGTCATGAGTCGCTGATGGTTTTCAAGACCACAACCTAGCAAAATTTGATTGTGATTTCTCCTGCTATTTGTGCTCATCTTTCTTTTCAGAGATGCTTCTCAATTTTCCCAAATTATGAGTCACTACCCATATAATGTAAAAAATTTGATTTATGATAGACATAAATGGGAAGCTTTTCTTTTTTCTATAAATTTTTGTAAATTCCATTTGTGGGAATCAAACTTAATATCTTTTAATAGAAAATTTCAAAAACAATTGGCATTAGCTGTTGATAATGAGTAACACTAACCTAATAATACTCTTCTCATTAGACATAAGGGAAGGGAGGCAAGTACTTGTATCTATCTTTGGAGTTACAATAATTATGTTAGGCAACGCAGATCAGAAGCCTACTATTGTCAGTGCTTGCAAAGCCGGAAATCAGATTGGATGAATAGAGGAGTTGGGCTACAAACACACCGTGAGTGAGCATTCCATCGGTTTGGATAAAATTAAATTAAATTAATTAAATATAATATTGAATCAAATTGAACAAAAAAATTTGATTTAATTCAGTTTATTTTTTCAGTTTTAGATTTAAACAACAAATCAAATATCAATAATGCAATCAATCCAAAAAACAAATAGAACACTAAATTCAGAAAATGAATCTTTAACCAAGAAAATCCAAAAAAAATAATACAATAAATCCAGAAATGATTAGACTGAAAAACAATATAATCAATCAAATGAAAAATTAATACATTTATCACAGAAATCAATCTATAATTACCTTAAATTTCCGTATAACAAATCAAATACATTAATCTAACAACCTATTTCAAAGATTTACTAAAAAAATTACACTTCGATATTTTTTAAAAATTACAATGTAATACTGGAGGAGTGCAGATCCGATGGTTGCAAGGCTAGAGGAGTTTTAGTATAGGTGGTTTCTACACGTAAGTTGAATAAGAAGAAAAGCAAAAGAAAAACAGAGGAAGAAGGATGACGAAGCAAAAGAATAAAACAAATTTCTTTATATTAAAAAGAAAGCAAATTGAACGTCAGTTGGAGAGTTTTAGGATATTTAGGGTTTCCATTTTGTAAGAGTAAAATATATAAATATCTCTAAGAGTTTTACAAAATTACGAAAAAACATATATCTTATATTAGGTTCGATTTATTCGGATTGTTTGATTCTTATTTATACAAACCAAATTGAAAACAAAAAATTTTAAAATTTATAATTGAACTGAGCTAAAATATAAAAGTAACCAAATCAAACTGAACATAATTGATCGGTTCGGTTCGATTTTGGTTACCCCTAGCAAAGACCCATATATTATACAAATTTTACTAAAAAATTATATATAAAAACATAAATAACTATTATTTTTAATTTTTTTGGTTAGAAACTACTATATTTAAAATAAACATTAAAAGTAAATTTTAATAAATTTAGAAACTAAAGCTTCATAGCCAAGTGAGAAATAAAAAGAAAAATTGATTATTTAATTTACCTTGGAATAATAATTAACTTTTTGCTATTTTGATTATTTATTTTGTTTTAAATTATTGAATGAAATTGATCATTTTTATTATTTATTTTAGTAATTATAACCGAGATTTAAATTTTCTTTATTCAAATAATTTTAATCTCCTTTTTGAATAACATTCATCTACAATTTTGTTCATCAATCTATGTGCATATTAAAAAATTATTTATATTAATAAAATGTTTAAACTAATGAACAATACACAAAGATTTTTATATATTTAAAGTTACACAAATTAAAATTTTTAACTACTAATAATATATTAGAATATAAATTAATATAATCTAATAGAATTGTTCATCTCAAATAATGAACAAATTTAATTATTTAAACAAACTTAATCTATATATTGATAATTAAACAAAATTGTGCAAATAATATTTATAATTGAAGAAAAAATAAAAAAGAAATACAATGAATAAATAAAGTGATTTAATAAGAAAAATAAATTTATGTAAATGATATGTTCAATACTCAAATCAAAATACTATTTTATTTTAAAATTTTTTATCAAATTTTTTGAGTGAAGTAAATGAGACTTATTATAAAGGTGATTCTTTTAAGAGAAAATCAAGTATATCATGGTTGAAATGGGACAGATTGATTAATAATTAATAAGATATAAAAGTAAAATGAATTAAAAAATTTTGAGAAATTAAATTTCGTTGATGTTAACAATACAATAAAAAGGCTATAGGATCACTCATTTCTACTAAAAATATATATTTTTAAATTACTATTATTATGCATAAATTTTTCTAAAATTTTAAGAAGATTTGTATTTTTTTAGTTTTAAATTGTTTTTTTAAAAATTTCTGAAGTTCTAAAAAATTATAAAAATCTTTAAAATTTTTAGGGATTTTAATGACTCCTTTTAGCTGAAATTTTTTAAAATTTCAAAAGAGTATTTGAATTTTTTAAAATTTTAAAAAGGTTCTTAATTTTTTTTAAAAAAAATTCTAAAGTCCTCAAACTTTTCTAAAAGTTCAGAAAATCCAATGATTCTGTGGACTCTAATGTCCATCCTGCAAGTCAGGTCAAACAGCAAATTATATCATGAATCCTTCATGCATAGGAGTAAAAAGAAAATTATGCGTTTATGTTTCATGCACAATTTTTTTCATATATTTTTTTCTTTCATTTTCCTTCTTGTAAATGAGATTTTTATATGTTTTTATATATTATAATTTGATATATTCTATATAATTATATTAATATAATATATAATTATATTATATTATTATAATTATATAATAGATATATAATTATATATAAATATTTAATATATTTAATATTATTATATTAATTAATCATATTAAATTTCATTATAAATTTTATAAATTAATTTATATTATAATTATATTATATTAATATATTAAATTAATTATATTATGATTTTATAATGTAATTATATTATATTAATTAGCTTAATAAAAAATGTACTTGTAGTTTACAAAAAATAAATATATATATATATATATATTACTAATAATGAATTTACAGTTTTAAAAAAATAATTCTACAGTTTATAAAAAAAATGAACTACAGTTTACTTATAATAAATCTACAGTTTATGAAAAATGAACCTACAGTTTACATTAAATCCACAAAATCTTCATATAAAAGTTTGGATAAAAAATGAACATATATTTTATTACTAATGAATCTACATTTAATAAAAAATGAACCTACAGTTTATTGATAATGAATCCACAATTTATATCAAATGAACCTACATTTTATAAAAAAATAGACTCACAGTTTTACTAATAATGAATCTACAGTTCATACCAAATGAACCTACAGTTTACAAAAAATGAACTTATAAATTATTGATAATAAATCTAAAATTTATAATAAATGAACTTGTATATTTAAACTAATCAACCTACATAATATAATAAACAAACCACAAAAAAATATAAAAATCCATTTAATAATATTAATATAAATATACATAACATGCCTACAAATATAAAATTTAAAAAATTTAAAAATTGATAAACACTATAGAATTTATATACTAAATATAAAATATATTATAATTAATTATAAAATTTTGTATTATTTTATTTTTAATTGAAGATTTTAATACAATTATATTTTTATTATTGTATTATTTTTATAATTTTATTTTATATTATGTAACATAACATAAATATTCATTAGATTAAATAAATTATATGTATCTTTTGTGGAATAAAAATCTCATTTATAATATAATAATATAAATTATATAATTATAATAATGTAATATAATTAAATAATATAATATCGTTATAAATAATATAATTATTTATTGTATTAATATAATTATATATAATATAATTATATCTTATAAGAAAAGAAAAAATGAAACAAGAAAAAAAAAAAAGAAAGAAAACTATGTATGAGACAAAAGAAGAAAATTGTATTCATTTTTTCTTTATTTCTC
This sequence comes from Omphalea diandra, assembly GCA_949677035.1. NCBI lineage: Eukaryota > Viridiplantae > Streptophyta > Magnoliopsida > Malpighiales > Euphorbiaceae > Omphalea > Omphalea diandra. The sequence continues at coordinate 5,298 of CATIWR010206750.1, read as the reverse complement.
ACATGTGTTATAGACACTTGGTTTGTATTGCTATGCAGACAGAGTTTATGATATAACAATCCCATATCAAGCCATGTACACAATTTTATTAATAATATTTGGATGTCATGTTTTAATAAATACTGAATATTATATTTATATCACCTGAATTTTTAATTTGTTATTAACAATTAAGATTTTCAAAAAAATTTAGAAATTTTCGAATGCAATTATTGATTTTTATCACACAATTGATATAACTAGTTCACCTCAATGTGTGTGTGTGTGTGTGTGTGTATATATATATATATATATAAGTTTTTAATTAACGTACTAACCAACTAAAAAAACAGATAACATATTATTATTGTTATTATTATTATTTTCCTAACGAATTTAGTCAATCTTGACAGAAGAGTATATCTTTCCTTAACGAACCAGAAGCATGCACAGAAGCCAGTGGAGCCAGTCAAGACAAAGAAAGTGTATGATCCAATTAACATATAGCCAAAGTAACGAATGGCTAAAACCGGCTTTGTAATTTCCAACCTGGTAAAGAAATGGAAGACCGAGTATAAGAAAAGGTAAAGAGCAGAAGAACCAGATGTCAAGTAGGCTCTCCACCACCACTTGTAATCTTCATTGCATAGCTGGAAGTAGCGTAGGACTATTGTTATCTCAGCACGAGTGACGAGTAAGATTATGAATACTATGAATAGGAAACCAAACATGTAATAGAATTGGTTTGGCCATATAGATGTCAACATGAAAAATAGCTCGATGAACACTGCTCCAAATGGCAGTATACCTCCAATAAGGATAGGGAATATTGGTTTTTTATACCATGTCTGCATAGGTATTTGCCTCGGGATGTTAGTTTTAACAGGACACTCAATTTCTGCCTTTCTGAAACCAAAATAGCTGCCAACGAATACCAGTGGTACTGATATGCCAAACCATAAGACTACCAAGGCAAACATTGTCCCAAAAGGTACTGCACGAGATGACTTCTCACCCCAGATTAGTGCATTCAGCAGAAAGAAAATGGTAAAAATTAAAGCAGGGAACATGAAGGCTGTTTTCAATGTCATTTTTTTTTTCTATATGTGCCTTGGAACGTTTTGTGCAGGCAAGCCGATGAGAATCCTGCAAGTATGCCCATGAAAACCCACAAAATGATCATGGCTGTCATTAGGCCACAGCGATTGGCTGCTGAAAGGAAACCCAACAATGCGAAAATCATGGTAATAAGAGTCATTCCCAAAACTTGAATGCCTGTGCCAGCATATACACGTAATAAACTAGAATTGGCAGGTGGACGAAAAACATCCCCATGAAGTAATTTCTAGCCTGTTTCTTCCAAAGCCTCATCTTGGGTATCCATCTGATTGTAGCTTGCAATGTCTTTGTAGACTGTTCTCATCATAATTGTGGCAAGCATGCCCGAGAGGTAGAGGACAATAATTAAAGAGTTGAAAATGGAGAGCCAATGAATCTGATTGTCATTCATAAGGAGGTATGTGTCCCAGCGCGTGATGCCTATTTGATTTCACTAGACTGAAGAGAGCATGTGCAAGTAAGTATTAGATAAATATGATCTTATTAAATAAACATGATTTGTTTTGTTTGTTATTTTGAGCTAATCTTGTACAGTAACTATTAGAGTATTTACCTACTGTAAATCATATGCATATATACAAAACTTTAATGAAATCCAAACACCAATTCTGAGTTTATTCATTCATTAATTTTGTACATTGTATCAGAGTCTAGTAGTCCTCTTCTCCTCCTTTTGTCACAGTAATTTTGTTTTTCTTGTGTCTCCCTCTTCTCTGTTTTTTTTTCTCATCTCTTAATTCTCATCAACATGTCTATTGATTCTTCACTTTCCTCTGAGTCTACTAGTTCTCTTCTTTCTTTTGTTTTTATTCGCACTCATCCATCTTTTCAACTCTCAAATATTCACAACTATGTCAGTGAGGTCCTTGCCTTTAGAAATTATCTCTTATGGAAATCAATGTTCATCTTTGTCTTCACTAGATATGATATCTATGATCATATTGATGGATCTAGTATTTGTCCTCCTACAAAAATTACAAATTCAGATGGCACCTTAACCCCAAATCCCGCCTTTGTCATATGGAAGCAAATTGATTCTCTTGTCCTCTCTTGGATCCTTGCAATAATTTCCTCTTATATACTTCGTAGTCTTTTACAACCTGGTGCCACTATGACGGCACGCGAAGCATGTTGTCGATTGACGAATGTTTAAGGATCAAACATCTTCACAAATTCTCCAATTAAAATCAGAATTCTCTAACACCATAAAAGGTGATTTTACCATGGATGAGTATATTCAACAATTAAAAATCATATTTGATTCTCTTTGTTCCATTGGGCACAACCTCACAGAACCTGATCTTGTTCTATAAATCCTTGAAGGCCTACCCTCTCAATATGAGAGCATTGTTGTCAATTTAAGCACCAAAATCCCCTTCCATCCTTCATCGAAACTCGTACCCAACTCTATCTCCATGAAAATCGCCTAGCTAAAACCAAAAGAATCCAAAGCCCACCTGTTGACACAAATACTGCTTTTGCTGCTACCTATCGGCCTTCTCCTTCACAAGGTTGAAGTTGCCCTCCATATGTCCCCAGCCCTAATTTCAACATATCCTATCACTTTCAAAATCAAATCAGGGGGCGAGGTCGTGGTCGACACGTAATAATAATAAAGGACATTATTTCTACCGCCCCTCCACACCTCATTATCTTACCAACTTAAATATCCTTAGACCTCCTCCACATCTCTTTAATACATCATCTTCCCAACAACTTCAGTGTGAGGTTTGTTTCTCATATAATCATAGGACTCTTGATTGCCCTTATTTTCCACTACCACCCACAAAGGCATTTAATGCTATGCATATTCCAAAAACTTCTCCAATGCCATGGATGCCTGATACAGGATCAAATGCTCATATGACATCAACTCCAAATACTCTTTCAAACTCTACTCTATACCAAGGTAAGGAAACAGTTATGTTTGTAGATGATAATCATCACTCTATTTCTCTTTTTGGTCATTCACATATCAACACACTTTCAAAATCCTTGGTTTTGAAAAATGTTTTGATTGTTCCTGCTATCAAATCCAATCTATTATCTATTAAAAAGTTTACTACTGATAATTCTTATTCCATTGAATTTGACCCTTATGGTTTTTGTGTTAAGGACCTGCAGAGTCGGACACCTTTTCTTAAGTGCAATAGTCGCGGTCCTTTATACTTTTTCCCTTTAGTGTCCAGTGTTTCCAATGTTGTTCTTACAATTTCGAATAAAGCTTTTATTGCTGCTCAAGTACCTTTTGAGATCTGGCATCGCCGACTCGATCATCCTCGGCCTCAAGTAGTTCTTCAATTTCTTAGACAACATATACTTTCTAGTGCTTTCAGTAGTTTCAATTATGCACCTTGTAATGCTTGCAATATTGGGAAGACAATTAGAATGCCTTTTGTCCATAATCATCTTCAAGCTACTGCTCATTTTCAATTGATTCATTATGATCTATGGTCTTCTCCAATTATGTCATTCTCTGGCTTACAATATTATGTATTGTTTTTGGATAATTTTACACGCTATGTGTGGGTTTTTCCTCTTCAACATAAATCTCAAGTTTATGATGTTTTTGTTACTTTTCATTCCTTTATCAAAATCAATATGGTTTCAACATCGAAATCTTGCAATGTGATTGGGGTGGTGAATACACCAATAATAAATTTCAGTCTTTTCTTAATTCCATGGGAATAAGGCTACAACTCTCATGCCTCTATACACCACAACAAAATGGTGCAACAAAACGCATGCACCATACAATCATAAATATGGTTCGAACTTTGTTTTTGCAGGCCTATTTACCATTTCAGTTTTAGGTGGAAGCTTTGAAAATTGTTGTTCATTTTCTCAACCTCCTCCCCAATAAGACCTTGTCATATTATTGGCCACATGAATTGTTACACAATTAAAGTCCAGATTACAATAACATTAAAGTTTTTTACTCTTTATGTTATCCCAATCTCACCTCTTAATCAAGAAATAAATTAAGCCCAAGATCTGTCCCTTGCATATTCTTATGATATCCAGATGTACATAAAGGTTTTAGATGTTATGACCCCATTACACATAAAGTTTACACCTCCTGACATGTACAGTTTTTTGAAACAATATTCCCTTATCCATAACTTGTGTCATATTGGCAGCAAAACAAACATAACTAACCACCAAACTCATTTACATCACCTCTTCATCACATCCCACAAAATTTATCCATAATATTTATTTATCTCAAAAATCAAAACCAATCACCCTTATCTCAGTCCAACTCTTTTACACTAGCATTTTCTAGCCCATCTTTATCTCCTATGCCAACCCAACTTCTCAACTCAACCTTATTCCTTATTCCTATTCCTATTCCTCCTACACCTTACCACCAACTCACTTACTGTTATACCAATTTCACCTTCCAAGTCAATCACTAAAGTGCAACCTTATCCTATCACCTATAGTCAGAAACAAACTCGTACTCCACATCAACCTATTCAACATCACCATGATGCCCACATTGATCACCCATCAGCACCACAAATTGCTCCCGATGTCTTAGCAGATGCCAACCTTCATCCTATGATTACAAGAGCCAAAATAGGAATTCAAAAACCCAATCCTAAATATGCCAATTTTTCAAAACTAGGGTCTAACTCTATTATTTCTGAACTGAAATGTTATTTTGAAGCATGTAAATACAAGCCATGCAGGGAGGTGATGACAAATGAATACAATGCATTATTGCAAAATGACATATGGAATTCAGTGCCTATGCCTCTGGACACAAATCCTATAGGTTGTAAATGGGTGTACAAGGTCAAACAAAGGGCAGATGGTTCCTTAGAACGTTACAAAGCACGGTTGGTGGCACAAGGATATAACCAATAGGCTGGTATCGACTACGGTGAGACTTTTAGTCTCGTCGTCAAACTAGTCATAATTCGGGCGATTATTTCACTAGCTCTATCTCGACGCTGGCATGTCCATCAATTAGATGTTAAAAATGCCTTTCTTCATGGCATTTTGAAGGAAGAAGTCTATATAAAGTAACTACCAGGTTTCACTCATACAACGCATCCCAATCATGTTTGTAAGCTTCATAATGCAATTTATGGCCTCAAGTAAGCACCGAGGGCATGGTTTCAGAGATTCCAGACCTTTTTAAAGTCACTTGATTTTACATGTAGTATCACAGACAATTCTATGTTTGTTCTC
>CATIWR010206691.1:0-44588 GCA_949677035.1 Omphalea diandra | reverse complement strand
ACTAGACCTCTAGAAAACTTATTTCTAGCAACCTAAGTTATAAAGATTCAAAGTTATGTTAACTCAAACCTTAAATTAACCAAGCCAATTTAAGATCAGAATTAACAAGTTTGTGAAATTATTAAGCCTTCACTCAATAATCTCACCAAGTCCACTCAAAAACTCAAGAAGAGAATTTAATCTCACAAACAAAATTGCTAACAATAATAATATTGATTGAATTATTTTCTGTTGGTAGAATATGAGGGGTATTTATTGCCTTACAATGCTTAGTCCAAAACCAATTAGGATTTGGTTTGCATTCCATAACAAAATTCAATATTTCCTCATGAGGAAATCCTAAACTAAATAGGAAAACTAAAGAAATATTATGATTGGTCAACAAGATTAGACCAAGATACTTTCCTAACTAAAGAACAACTCTTCCTAAATAGAAAAGGAAAAGGATTCAACCTAATGAGGAAATCCTAATGACATTAGGAAATATTGCCAACTAAGGAAATCTTGCAAGAATCTTTGACTTTGGCCCTTATTTCCTTGCTTACACGACTTGGGCTTCCTTTTACATGCCTTGGGCTTCTTTTTACATGCCTTGGTCGAATTGGGTCATGCTTGGATGCTCTCTACAAGTTGGGCTCCATGGTATTAAGTTAAGTGCTTCATTTGAAGAGTTTAAGCTCTCATCAGCTTTTAATTGGCTTCACACATCCTTTGCTCTTCTTGGGCTAATCAAAGTGTAATTCATTGTTGCATGAATGCTCCAATTACATCCTTAAACTTCTTTAACCTTTCCTTTTATGATTGGGCCTTGAAGTTGAAGTGGAGCCTTTGCTAACTTGCCTTGGCTGTTTGCATCAACTATTAGCCCTTTTTTTAGAAGATGTTTTTGCCTTTTTTACTTGTTTAAGCCTAGCCCTTAATGTGGATGAGGACCCAACATTTTTTCCCTTAATTGATTATGATAGGCCTCCTTTTTAACTCCACTATATCTAGCTACCACATTCCATGTCAAAATAATCATCATCAAATACAAAACCATCTTTATTTCATTTTCTTCATCCATTATATCTATCAACCATTCCTTATTATCATCTATATCTTTTAAAGAAATGGGATTACTGTGGTCATGTGCATCATATTGAAGCTTCAATGATTGATTGTGTTTCAAAAGTACTAAATCATTTGAGCTCTTTCTTTCTTTCTTTCCTACACACACACAAACACACATACACAAAAACAAAATGAACAACTTTCTTGCAAATGTAGAAATTTAAATTTAATTACTTCCATGCTCAAATATGCTCCAATTATGCTCACAACCAAATGTACTACAAATGAGGCTAAACACTTTGATAGCAAACTTTTGTAAATTTGGAGTTAAAGATCCATAATATTTCCATTATTCAACTGCAAATAACTTAAGACAACTAATATTTAGTATGTAATGTCTATTCCTAATCCTACTTCGGAAAAAAATTATTTGATTAAAAAATATTATTTTACCTGGAGATGTTGTATTTCTATGCCTAATGGTTAATTTCATCCTAAATAGCCCATCCATATTTTGGTATTAAGTTGGTCACCGATTTTATTTTTGCTCTTCATGGCTTAGGACCAACCTTTCAAAGTTTTATAGCACTCATCATAACCTCTTCATCTTAAGAAACATTAGAGTTCAACTAAAAGAACTCGAGATTCAACTACTATCATGTTGCATGCAAAGGTCGATGGAATTGATATTCCTACATATTGTCAATGATTTTGAAGACTTCTTTTTATTTCTCCGTATTTTCATTAAAAGATTCCCTGATAGCATCTTTAAACCTATCTTCATAGATATACTCCATTGTAGGCATTTTCCTACCATCAAGCAATCCAAGTATATAGATTAAAGGACTAAATATCTTCAAGATATACACAATGCTAGTCGAAAATGAAGGAATCACACTAGATTATTTTGCCCATTTACTAGTTGTCCAATCTTCTAAAGTGAACATCTTTCAAATTATGCTGCTATTTATGTATGTGTTGAAGAGTGAGAAAACCTTGTGATTCCATTCCGAACAAATTCTCTTCGTCTTGTAAAATGCCTTAACCAATTAACTACCCCTAGCAAATATAAATGAAAGCATTCAAGCTCATTACTTGCTTTAATATTTTACTTAAAGTAAACATTTTCACAATATCTTCCAATGCGAATCAATAAAATGAGCAACACAAAGAATCCATTGTAAATGTTGTCTCTTTGTTTCCAATTCCTACAAACAAAAGAAAGACAAACAACTTAAAATATAAATTGTGATCTCAATTACCAATTGCCAAATTAAAGAAGAGCAAAGCTTAGAATGTAGAATATGGAACATAGAAGTAAAGAAGAGTTTCTTGTCAGTAAGCATATTGTTAGGTGCATTATCAGTGACAACTTGAACCATATTTGCTGCCCTAACATGCTTTACAAAATGATCAAATAATTCAATCATCTTCTCTTTGGTGTTTGAATAATCAGAAACATCAATCGGCTGAATAAAAATTGATCCTTTGGGCGAGTTTGCTAAAAAATAAATGATCGGTTCTATGCTTATTATTTGATCACCCATTAGCCATGATAAAACAACCATACTTAACCTATTCATCTTCATAGTACTTGGTTACCTTGGTCACATAATCAACTTCATTTTTCAATAAAGGAACCCTCACCTCATGATAAGTAGGTGATTCCATGCTAACACCGTATTGCCTAATGGATTCACTCATCACATTAAAACTTGGATAGGTAACAACTTTGAAAGGTATTATTGCATCATGCATTCATCGAGCTATATTTCTACAAACTTTATCTTGCAATTTTTTTTGCATGCCTCATTAATTGTAGATTGCTTTAACTTCCTCTTTTTTGTTTTTTTTTTTTTTTACTTTGAACAACTTTCTCTATATTTGGAGCAAAATAAACATCAATGGACTATTTTCCCTCAGATTTTTCCGCATATTAATTCTTGCTTGCCTTAACATCATCTAATTCTTTATCATCACTAGAAGTATCTATATCTTCAAAATCTGGAATTACATTTTTCTCAATCGTTGATAAGGCTTTTTTATCACGAGTTCTTGAATTTCTTGACGTACATGAGTCGGACATCTTGGACAATTTTTAGTATTTTGAAATCCTCCAACAATGTGTTGCTTGGCACAAAAACGCTCCCCTTTTTGTAATTTTGTCATAAAAATTGCAAATTAGATAATTTGTATTGGGTGGATTAGGCATGTGCACATACTTTCATCTCAAGTCATTGCTATTTAATGACCACTATATAATGTGGAATAAGCTGAAAAAAAAAAAGAGAATAGTATATTAGAACTATATACAATAATTTAACATGAGAACAAATATATTTTAGGCTAAACACAAATATATTATAACTATATACAATAAATTCAGCACAAGAACAAATATATTTTAGGCTAAAAATTAAAACTTCAGCTACAATAATATAACCAAAATTGATCTGCCAAAAACAAAAAATAAATAGTGTAGAAGTAAAGGAAAAGAGAGGGACAAGAAGAAAAAAATATAAAAGATAAGGGGAAAAAAAGACATGGATAGATGATCAAGAGGAAGAAGGGATAAAAGATAAAACTTCAACACGAGAACAAATATATTTTAGGCTAAAAACAAATATATGTTTTACCTTTTATCTTTTAGATGATAAAAGATAAAAATTCAGCATGAGAGCAAATATATTTTAGGCTGAAAACAAATATATTTTAGGCTGAAAACAAATATATTATAACTACATACAACAAATTCAGCACAAGAACAAATATATTTTAAGCTAAAAATTAAAAATTCCGCTACAGTAATATAAGCAAAATTGATCTGCCAAAAACAAAAAGAAAATAGTAGTGTAGAAGTAAGGAAAAGAAAGGGACAAGAAGCAAACAAGATAAAAGATAAAGAAAAAAAGACATGGATAGATGGTCAAGAGGAAGAAGGGGAAAAAACTTGAGAGTTGAGATGAATAAGCATACAACAAAGAAGAAGAAGAAGAAGAAGAAGAAGAGAAAAAAAACTAATTGTATCATACCTGGAATGATGGCTGGAAGTGTCATTACCTTCTCTTTTTTCTTGTCCGTGATGTGTAGTTGTATAATTTTGCGCTAATCTTCCTTCTTTTTTTTAAAATCTTTTTTTTTAAAGATTATTAGTTGTGAGTAAGCCTATTATAAGTTATTTTAGGACTTAAAATAAATGGTTCAAATTATAAATGGATGACTCAAATTATAATATTTAAATAAAAAACACAAAAAAGGGCAAAATAACATAAAAGGCACACCGCGACAGTGCCTTGTCTTAAGTTTGAGGTGCATACCTTTGTAAAATTATCTGCGTTGTAAGGTCTAGGGCACAAAGGGTTACGCCTTGTGCGCCTTGCCTAAGGCGCTCTTTTCACAACTATGATTGGAATATTGGCTGATAACTCAATTTTTGTTCACAATAAGGAATAAGAAGTTATGCTTCCATAATAAAACAAAATAATTATGAACCACGCATGAAACTATTTTAGTAGTAATTATAAATGCATTAAAACAATTGAATGAATGCAAATAAACTCTATAAATTGGCTATCTCAAATTTAAATGATGATTTTATGCACTCAAAGCCAAATCAAATCGAAAGAGTTATAGCATTAAGGATATGGGCACAAGATATAATTGAGAAGTGATTAATAAGAGTTTGAGATGGAACAAGTTAAAAGAAATTAGGTCATCAACAATTGGCCAAAGTTAGCTATTGATCAGAAGGAACTTAAGAGATGTTCATAGACTTTGTATTGGATTATGCAGATATGAATTGTAAAAACTTTAAACGGACTGATGACATTGCAAAGCAAGCTAATATAACAAAATGGCACATGAAATAACTAAGAGAATAACTTTCTTTATTTATATGATGTTTAAAAAGAATTCATTGGCATCTTATATATATATATATATATATATACACAAATTCATAGATAGAATAGTAAAATATATATGTCCAAAGAATTCCTATTAACAAGCTTAGTCTCTAATGTGTTTCTAGTATTTCAAGTTCTCAATGGTTGTCAACCAAAAACAATTTATATAAATGCAATAAAGCTCAACCAGGATGGCTAAGTGCAATCCGCAAACGTGATTTGGCAATTTATAGGACAATCACAGGTTTCCTGGCATTTCCCCTCCCATGCCTAGCTCTGCAGCTCCCTTGCAAACGACACTGTTTTGTTTAGCGCACCTGGGTCCAGGCCCAACTCGCGCTCTTCAGGTCGCTTTGGCCCTTTTCATGATTTCTCTCATTCTGGGCTCATGCAGCCGAGTAAATATATATAAACAATCAGGTAGAGCAAAAGAAGGTGGCCTACCTTGGAAATTAAAGCAATAATTGATGATAAGTGACCCAAGAAAATCAATGAGAGAAGCTAAGGAAATCAATCTCTGCGCAATAAACATTTGTGCCAACATGAGGAAGTGAGAGAGAAATAGACAAAAGAGATAAATTATTACACAAGGAATATCAGTGTTTTCATGACCATTAACTCCAAAACCAAGAATTGAGCTAGAAGTAGAATCAGATTTCTATTTGAGCAAGTGGATGAAAGGGAATCGGCTTGATTGCTAAAATGTAGGATATGGTAATCCAAACATAATAGGCCGAGTGGAATAATGTTGGTGTTTGACAGTGAGTGGTAACTGGAAAAGATTGAGTGGTTAGAAAATTTAGAAAAATTATATATATATATATATATATATAATTCATTTCAATTTTTCAAATAAAAACAGAATGTTTTAAATATCTAAATAATAATTAGATTTTTTTTAGTGTATAGAACAGAGGGATATTACAAAGGATATCCTTCTCCTTCCTGTGATGCTTGAAACTTTCAACCCCATAACTTGTTTTGTTTTAGTTAAAATTTGAGGCCAACTATTTTTTTGTGTTGTCTAATTGATGACGTAAAAGAGAAAATCTATCATGTTTTTATTCTATGACGATTGGGCAGGCATCCATCTCATTGATGATTAACTTAGAACATGCTGCGACTATGGCATTTGAGACCTACATTTTCAATCATATTGTGAGATATTTGATAGATGTCATCAAGCGTAGAATTCTTTTTAGTTGTAGTTGTCATTATGTAAATGCAAATGAAGGATGTATAATGTTTCCATTAATGGCAGTTAGCAAAACAATCAATGGAGTACAATCCCCTCTATGATGCAGATACGGGCTTTAAAGTGATGCCTTCGGCATTTCATGATATTAGTGACATTGAGTTTCAAGATAACTGGGGTCAGTTTTGGTATGACTTCCTGGACATTCTTGCTCCAATCATATGTTCTTTTATTTATTTATTTATTTTGTTAAAATATAATGGCACACTTACCTAATCAAATATATATGTATTTTCTAACAGGGCCGATCTTGGTACATCTGATTTTTTTGCCATAGATGTGCTTCTAAATTGCTTAACTGTATTGAGCTCAGAGTAAGTCTAAGCTGAAGGTTGAATGTTCTCTATGTTATTCTCATTCACGTGTTAACTAGGATCCAAGTATATCTTTTTCTTTATTTTATTATGGCAGATATTTAGGCATTCAACAGGTAGTTTTTGGTGGTGGCCGATTAGGTGATTGGGAAGAGGGAATGACAAACCCTGATTATGGGTATAAGTACTTCAAGATATAAATTTGGAACTATCAACTGTGAATTTTGTTTTGTATCGTTACTGGTCTTACTTTATTGGAAATTGATAATTTTTTGGATCAATCATAAATTCACTTCTATTTTTGTCACAAGTTTTTATAGGTTCATTTGAAACGAAGGTGGTTGTGAATTTGATATCTTAAGTATCTACTTGAAACAAATTCGAATCCACCATTGTTTCAAACTCACACCTATCCAAATTTATTAGATAGGCTTTTACTGTAACATTTTCTTTGACTAATTTTTTTTTTTAATTTGGCGTTTCTTGTAACTTCCTTAGATATAAATACTAATTAATGATTCAGTACAATATTCATTTGGATTTTACACGGTATCAAAGCTCTTATCTCTTTTATGTTTCCCCTCCACTATCTTGCTTCTCCCTCTTATTCTTTTCTTGTTTGTCTTATCTATCATCATGTTTAATGAGTCGCTAGTTTCTTCTTCCTTTGCTAATTATCTTTCTTCAGCAGGTCCTTTTATGTTCTCAAATCTTGCTTATGCCTCTTTCAAAGCATTCAACATTAGGAACTACGATAATGAAACGCTTAATTTTCATAATCTTGTATGGAAATATATATTATACCAATTTTTAATGGGCATGGAGTATATGATCATGCAGATAATGAGCATTTGCCCTTGTGCAACACACAATTTGATGGCACCTCTTCCGCTAACCTTAAATTTGTAATAAAAAATCAAATTAATTCTTATTGTTTCGTGGATTTTTGATATGTTTATACAACCTAATAATGTTATATTAACATCTTGATAATCCTGGTAGTCCATTGAAGAGATGTTCAAGGACCAAGCTTCCTCTCGGTTTCATCAATTAAAGGCTGAATTTTCTAGGTGACCTTTCTATAGATGAATACCTTTGACTGACGCGTCTATACATTTGTTTATCCTTTTTGCTTTATCAAAGATGATAATATATCTCTTCCAGCCATGAGTTACATAAAGCAAGAGAAAGAGCTCGAGTTTGAGTATATCTCCCTTTGTCATTAGGATTTGATGCAAGTTGGTTTACCTTTGAGTTTATCTGTCCCGGCCATAGTTGGTAAAGGCAAAAAGAGGAGATGATACTTTGAAACCAAAGTGGACAATCAAATCATTTAGATCAGTGCATGCTTGTGTGATATTCTTTTATCATATGTCATATCAACCATTATTTATTTATTAAGGGAAAAACATATATTTGTTGAGGGAAAAACATATATTAAGGGAAAAACATATATTTCTTTTATCATATGTGTGTACTTTTATTTTTTTTTAGTTTTGTCTCTTGCATTTTTATTTTTATAAATTGTTTTCTTACACTTTTATTTTTGTTGAGTTTTGCCTCTTACACTTTTATTTCTACAAATTGCCCCCCCTACACTTTTATTTTTGTTAATATCTTATTCTGCACTTTTATTTTCATGTTTTGTTAATGAGAAGGAAATGTTAATAAAAATAAAAGTGTAGGGGGACAATTTGTAAAAATAAAAGTGCAAGGTGCAAAACTCAACAAAAATGAAAGTGCATGGAAATAATTTATAAAAATAAAAGTACAATAAGCAAAACTAAAAAAATAAAAATGCAAGGAGCAAAATATGTGTTTTTCCTTTATTACTGGAGATAAGTTTTTGAATCACTAAAAAGTGATTTGAACTCAACTCGAAATAAAAAAAAAAATGGCTTGAATATATGATTGTTCAAAAATTTTCAGTTAAACTTGACTTGGCCTTAATTTGATATGTTAACTTGACAAAATATGACATGAAAGCAACTAATCTAATTTAATTCAAAATGACCTAAATTTTATTTAATTTAAATTATACAAAATTTTGAAAAATTTTTAAAAACTCAAAGCATTTTTTTTATTTGAATAAAATATTATAAGTGAATTGCCTTCACACATTGAAAAAGACTCAAAATTTTTCAGTGCCTTGGCATTCAATTTAATTTGCTTCCGATTCAAAATGACTCGATTGGAATATATTCATAAAAAAAAAAGCGATTTCAAATTAATTTAATCATACCAACCCAACTTTACATATTGCCTCCTCTAATTGTGACCCTAATTCTTCATCTAACTTAACCTCTAGTTGTAACACTAATTCTTCATCTAACTCAATTCATAGGTTTTGAACTTGAAGATTTCAATGCCTAAAAGTTGTTGGGTACTTGATATATGCATCTTGAAGACTCATGAATAATTTTGTATATTGATGATATATCTTTTGTGTTGTGATGATGCCATTCTTATGGTAACCGTTGGATGGATTTGTATTGTATATATACTTTTTTAGTATTTTTTGCACATCAATCAATATATACATTATTAATTTCAGTCTCATAATTAATTTTAAATAATTACTTGTCATTTGTCAAACAACTATGTATAATATAGCTACATGTTGACGTTGATGTCGTTGTTTTATATTAAGTTATAAAAAACTGTCATATAAAAAATTCTAGATAGGAAATTAAAAAATTAATTATCATATAAAAATGACCTTCTAAATAGAAATTTAAAAAAAATTCTAAATAGGAAATTAAAGTGATATAACAAAAATTCATGAATAACTTCAAAACAAAAAATTAGAAAAATTTAAAAAGTAACAATTTTAAATAGGAAGCTAAGACTTAAAAATGACATTCTAAATAGAAAAAAAAAAAAAACTAAACAGTAAAAATTCTAAATAAAAAGTTAAAATGATATAACAAAAATTTATGAATACAAAATAAACAACTTCAAAACCAAAAATTAGAAAAACTTAAAAAGTAACAATTTTAAATAGGAAGCTAAAATTTAAATTATAACTATTTATTGTTCAAATTTTTGAGTATATAAAGGATAACCATAATATAATAAGTTGTCATAGATTACTTTATTTAAGTTTAATAAATTTTGTTTTAAGATTGAAAGTATGTTACATAAGATTGAAAAATATAGATCAATTGATAATCTTTTATTATAATTTTCTCACATATGTATGTATAATTTATCATTATATATTAGTTTTATTTTTTATTATGAAATGTTTAATATTATTTGTTTGATTCAATATCAGAAATTATTTCATTTAAATTTAATAAATTTTCTTTTGAAATTGTAATATAAGATTAAAAGTATTAATTAACAGACAATTCTTTGTTATAATTACCTTCATACATAATTATAAATTTTAAAAATTTTATCTTATTATTTTATTTACTTGACAATAATTTTTACTTGACAATAATTTTTAATAGCATAATAATTAATCATTTAATTAAAACATTAATTTTATTTAAAATTTATTATGATAATTATCTCGCACAACATGCGAATTTACAAATAGTATATATTATTAATTTCAATTTTACAATTAGTTTTAAATAATTATTTATCATTTGAGAAACAATTATATATAATATAGTCATTTGTCATTACTTTATATTTATATTGTAAAAAATTGTCATATCAAAAAAATTCTAAATAATAAATTAGAAAATTCAGTTGTCATATAAAAAAGATCTTCTAAATAGAAATTTTAAAAATCTAAACAGTAAAAATTTTAAATAGCAAGTTAAGATCATATAATAAAAAATTTCTACATAGGAAAATAAAAAATCTAAAAATTAAAAATTCTAAATAAAAAATTAGGAAAACTTAAAAAGCAAAAGTTTTAAATAAAAAATTTAAATTTAAATTAATTTCATTGATTGTTTAAATTTGGCATATATAAGGGCTAAAAACTGCGTAATAGATTGTTGAGAATTACTCTGTTTAAGTTTAATAAATTTTCTCTTAAAACTATGTTGTATAAGATTAAAACAATAAATTAATAGACAATTATTTATTATAATTATCTTACTTATGTGTATATAATTTATAATGGTCTATAAATTAAATTTTTAATTGTGAATATATAATATTATTTGTTTGATTGATTATAAAAAATTACTCTATTCAACATAAGATTAAAGATATAAATTAATAAACAATCATTTGTTACAACTATCTCCGTACATAATTGCAAATTTTAAGAAATTTATTTTATTAATCATTTAATTAATTAAATATTTATTTAATAAAAATAAAAATATTAAATTTATTTAATATTTATTATTTTAATTGTTTCGTGCAATGTACGGATTTACAACTAGTTATGTATAACTTACGAATGTAAGCTATTAGCACCTTTGCAGAGCTTTTGGTGTATGTATTTAAGTATGGTTGTTATTGATGATCCTTAAGGATATTATATGTTTGAACTTTGAGTTGTAAGTGTTACAGTTGATTCTTAGGTTTGAAACTCCTTAAATTGTATCTTTCCGACCTTATCATATGCATAAGATGATGATGAATGTGAATTCGCTCCCTCTGCATGTTGTTATGAGTTCGGGCAAGATGCCACCTCCGATTTATGGTCAATTAGACTAACCATATAGTTGTATATAGGAAAAACTCATTTTCAGGCCCCTTAATTTTTTATATTTTCTACATTCACCCCTTCAAGTCATAAAATATAACAATTAAACTCTTCAACTTTTTGAATTAGTGTCACGTACACCTTAACTAATAGAATCATCATCCGTTTGTTACATTTGTCATTTGTACAAACTGTATTAGTTATAGATGAATTTTTTATGAGTGATATTGTATTTAAGAGATCCTTTCCTCTTTCATTCTTCTTCTTTTTCTTCTTCTCGTACATAATAAATGATTAAGAACTCAAGATTCATGAATCAAGAGAAAAGAAAACATGAGTTTTCTTAAGGAAGAGAAATCATTAATAGCAATGTCAAGAATTTTGAAGACTTTATTTTAATAGCAATGTCAAGAATTTTGAAGACTTTATTTTTCTTTGACTCAGCTTCAAGAGACTCTTTCCTCTTTCCTTAAACTAATAATTTCAAGAGACTTTCTCATCTTTCCTTCTTTTTCTTTTTCATCTTTTTCATGAGAGAGTGAGCAATAATTTAAGATTCAAATCAAGAGAAAAAAAAATATATGGATTTTGCTAAGGAAGAAAAATTATTAATAGTGAGGTTGAGAATTTTGAAGACTGTTTTTCTTGATCATCATATTGATTTGTTTACTTTTTTTTTTTCTGCTTATATTCTTCCTATTATTGTCGATACCCTTCTTCCTTTTTTCTTATCTCTATCTCTCTTTCTCTTAATTCTTTTTTAATATTCACCAACCTTTCTTCCCATTTTAATAACTATGATTTTAGATATTTCCTCATTGATATTCTACTAATTTCCATTATTAAATCAACTACCACCATATGTAAGTTCTTTGCTTGTCTTGTCGAAGAAGTCAGAAATATCAAAATCAAATGAAACAATAATTTCAACAACATAAAAAGAGGTTGTTTGTCTCATTTGTCTTGAAGGCATGATGACGTTATTGTAAGGAGATAGATTCTCTAATTTTTTTAGATTCTCTAATTTTTTTTTTTTATCTTTAAGCAATGAATGAAATTTGTTTCTATATTTAATTGATAGTTCAAAATAATTATACAATCCAAAGATATTTCAAACGAAATCCATTGAGACATGAAGAGAAATCCATCGAGGTCATTCAACAAACATAATAAATATAGTTGATGGTATCATCGGATGATCTTAAGCGATTTTGGTTTGAATCTTGTTTTAGATATTTTTGTTTTATAGATTTCATGTTTTTATCAATTTTTTCACTTTGTACATATAATGGATTGGTGGAAAATAAAATTGTTATATATAAAAGGGTATTATAGGTATTTTCTTAAATAAGAGATGACTTCGGTTAATATTTTAACGGGTCCAAAAAAAAAGATGTTTGCACAATAAATGCAACTAATTGAGGGGTTTTAAAGTTACATTTTTAAGTTGAAGGGTTGGATGTAGAAAATGTGAAAAGTTCAAGGTGTTCAAGATGAGTTTTTCCTTATATATATGTTAGTGTGTGTGAGAGAGAGAACGAGAGTCAGAGAGATTTTAAGGGAAGGAAAGCTCCCTTTTCATATGCAAGTTTCATTAGTTATTAGATGAGACATAAGATACTGCATGAAAGATTTAAGATGCATTTGCAAAAATTTTTAGACTTATTACGAGTTATGATTGCTTTAAGCTTGCTTTTTTTCTTAACGCCAATTCGACCTCTCAATTTGTTAGTGTGTGAGAGAGAGATTTTAAGGGAAGGAAAGCTCCCCTTTCATATGCAAGTTTCATTAGTTATTAGATGAGACATAAGATATTATATGAAAGATTTAAGATGTATTTGCAAAAATTTTTAGACTTATTACGAGTTATGATTGCTTTAAGCTTGCTTTTTTTTCTTAACACCAGTTCGACCTTTAAATTTGTACTATTACAAAATAGAGCTTTTATAAGCCTTACCATTATAAACATACTCAAAATGTCTAAGACATGGAAGCTTTCATAAGAAGTACTAGAGCTACAAAAGCTATCATCCAAAGAGGTTGTGGGTAAGAGCTCTTAGGAATAAGATATGCTCAAAAGCCCTAGAGCTCTTATATTTAGTCCAGTAATGGCCTAACAAGAGTTACAAGAGCTCTTAAGCAAAGAGATAGCTATAAGAGCCATAAGAGCTCTCTCAAAACTTCTCAGCTCGAATATAACTAAAGCATGGAAACTCCATATTTAGGCTAGTAAGGCCATCAGAGGTTTAAAAAGAGTGTATTATGGTTATCCGTCGAAAATTAAAAGTGACATCAACTTCAACCTTAAGAACAAGGTTAAGCTCAAAAGAGACTGTAGTATTATATCCTTGCTAATTATTAGTAACGAATAGGAATTTAGAAAATGGTGGAATCAAAAGAACAATGTAATGTTAATTTTTTTTAAAAAAAATATTCCTTCCATTTACTTTCCATTTATTTACTAATGAACCGACTTTTTCATTTTTAATATTCCATGCAAACTGAGTGTAAGATTCGAATCATGGTGGAGCAGCTCCATGACTACACAAGCAGTAACTCGAGAATACAGAACGGAAGGGCTTTGAACGACTCACATTTTTTAGCGGCAGGGTTCAGTGTGGGTGGGCAGCTCCATTTCCGAGAAGAAAATAGTCAAGAAAGGTATAAAATTGAAGCAAAAACCCATTAGCTTTTTATTTTTTAATCAAAAGAACTGCATTGCCTAAAATATACAAAGAGCCAAATTATATTGCTCCGGTTACGTGGTTTTTTTTTTTTAAATCATTTTTCTCATTTGAATTGGACCCATAGAATTGAAAATTGATTATGAGTTCAGTGTGATTTAATCTAAAAATTGAACAGTAAAAAGTCAAGATCTAGAAAATTACTCAAAATTAAAAATTGGATCAAATTAGTTCAATCTCAAACTATATTGCTTTATGAAAAATTTAAAAAATTATATTATTTTACTCAAAATTTAAATTTTAAAAATAGTTTCTATTACTTTATTATATTAATTTTTATTACTTTATTATATTATATATTCTTTTCTAAATTATTAAATATTCTTTAATTATTATTCACATATTTTTTTAAAAAATAAAAAATATTTTATTAAATTGAACCGATGAAATTGATCGAATTTATAATCGGCCAACCGACTTATTTGAGCTTCGACCAGTTTTAAAAACATTGGCAGACAATTGCAGCGTTGCTAAATCCGACAGCTGTTGCATGATTTGAGTCCCTAACTTGAATAAACCATTGAACAATGGCTGTAAAGTTCTTTGTTAGTTTGGATCCATCCGATCCGATCCGATCATGGTTCCTCAGTGACCACCTCGCAAATGTGGTGAAGCAAAAACCAATAAAGAAATGAGAAAAATGATTCTCAATATTCAGATATATAAATTAGTTGGTTCAATTTTTCTTAAAAAATCAAATTAAATCAGTTTAATTAAAAAAATTGATCTGAGTTTAAAAAATTGTGAAACAAAAATTTAATTTAAATTGAATTATGCTCACACCATAAACTAGTGTATTATGACATAATCGGGTTATAAACATTTCTAATTTTCATTTGACTTAACATAATCTCTAATAAAATTGTCACAGAAATTAGAAGAAATAGAAATAACTAAAGAAAAATGTAAAATTAGATAGATAGAGCTGCATACTACTTAATTTTCCCATGCCAAACTTCAGACTGACAGAGCACTTATGTATATAAGATGCAAGGAAAGAAAAATGGACTCATTAGTCATTATATCAGCTGAGGAAAAAGAAATAATAGTAATGACAAACGAGATCGAAGAAAAGGGCCTATCCCTAAGTTAGGTTTCAACTTTCAATGAACGAATCTTCGACCGACTGCTGATGCTAATTCAATTTGCTGAGCTGCTATCATCAAAACTACGTTAGATGACCTACCCGTACCAATAATCTATCATCTTAATTCTCAAGAAGATTCGAGGTAATTTAGCTCTAATTCTCGATTTTCTCAGATTTCCCCCATTTTACCATGGTTAGATGTCAGAACACAATCTTCGTCGTATATCTATGTTGGGTGATAGAAGTAATATCTGAAATTTTTAAGTATTGAATCGCTGTTGATCTGATCCTGCTGATTGACGCTCCGTCTTGTTAGTTCGAATTGGGCTTTTTTTTTTTTCTTTTTTAAAAAATTTTGGTAAATTCGAATTGGGATCGAGCTCATGTGAGATAACAAATTCATTACCCGGAGTAAAATTGTCAACGATCGTTCATTCTCCATCACTTGCCCTCTGTCGCAATTATAGGAAAGCACAACTAAGAGCGGTCATGCAGAAGAGTGGGAGTGGGTCTAGGAACACTAACAGCACTGTTACTGCTAGTAATGATAGTAAATCTCTATTCAACCAGCAATCTCTTAGGAAACTGGGGTTTTGTTCCCAAATAGCGATGGTTGGGGGACAACACTCTTCTCCTATTGTTTTCCCCGAGAAACGTAACAAGAAGGCCAAGGCCTATTCCAGACCTGATGATCCTTTGGACAAAACCAAGGTACAAGATCACAGAATAGATATAATAGGCGGAGGAGATGAGAAATCTGATTTGTTGGGATATGTTGTCTTCTCTGGAAAACTCATTTTGGACAAGAGAAAGAACGACTTCCATGATACTACTCCTGCAAAAGATACACAACAGCAAAGTTCCGTTGGTATATCCAACGAAGAAGCTCTCGATGCTAAGCTTACTAGCAAGGCTCTAGTTTGGGGTTCTCGTATGCTGCAACTTGATGATGTCGTTTCGGTAATGAAAATTACAATTTGTCATTTGCTCCTAAAATATGGTATGGAGAGTGAGACTGAGAGAGAGCCCATGTTATGATTATTTTCCTTATTATTATTTGCAGGTATCATACAATGTTGGTCTCAGACACTTTACTGTTCATTCTTATCCGATGAAAAAGGGTTCTTTTGGTCTTTCTTGTTTTATAAAACCTAAAAGAAGTCGCAAGGACTACCATTTCTTGGCTGCTAATGTGGAAGAGGCACTTCAGTGGGTTGGTGGTTTAGCAGATCAGCACTGTTATGTGAAGTGTTTGCCTCATCCTTTGGTTTCTTCAAAGAAGCAAGCTTCTTCGGAGTTAATTCCAACAGAAACTCCTCCAGAGTTACTCTTCAAGTGTAAGAGTCCACCCAAAATGCTTGTCATCTTAAATCCACACTCAGGCCGTGGTCGCTCTAGTAAAGTTTTCCATGGCATTGTGGAACCAATATTTAAGGTCTGTTGTTGTACTCTGGATATTCTTCTGATTGAATATTGCAAATCTATGTACAGAAATAATTCTTCTTCATGTCTTTGAAAGTCGTACTAGCTTGAGATGCGTTTGAATTCATAGAATTTGTATACAATGGCATGTTCTTCTTGAAGCAAAAAGTTTGAGTCGCTACTTCCATTTCAACCCGATCTGTCACCCTTCCTGAACTCATTGAATAAGTGGGAAAAAATTAAAGATTCTGGAGCCTCCACCTCATTGTATGACAATTTAGGCTAATCCTTAATATGAGATCTTGTTATTTCATGGCTTTCAACTCTTTGAGGGGATGTGCAATATATGAGCATTTTAGTTCAACTTCTATTATAAATTAAACAATTATTGGAAACTTTTGTGAGTTAGGGTTTAGGTGGAAGGATTTGATGATGAATTGACAGAGAATTTTATATTAGATTATTCAAAATGAAGAAATTATTAGTGCAGGGTCTGTTCCTGATAATTCTATGGAGCATTGTTCCAATGAATCTACTTTCATTGTTGACAAACTAGTTATTTTAGTTTTGAAGTTACTAGGAGGATGGATGTCATGATGCATTCACCTAAAAACTTATGGTTCATTCCTATTTGATGAAACTGGTGGCACTAAGTTTGATCCTTGCTCTATTGACTGCATGAGGAGAGGGAGAAAGAGAGAGAGAGAGGAGGAGGGAGGGCATTTTATCTTTTCTTTCCCTTTCTTTGCTTTACTTCTTCGTCATAGGCATGGAAGGATATGAAGAAGCTAAAATAAAATACCAACACTAATTTTCAAAGTGTAAACCATGACAGCTTGCAGGGTTTAAATTGGAGGTTGTCAAAACATCATCTGCAGGTCATGCTAGAAAACTTGCATCAACTGTTGACATCAGCACATGCCCTGATGGTACTAGCAGCATTACTGTGTAGCTCTTATTTCAGTTTTTCTTGTACTTTAATCTCCATTTTTTTAATATTTTAGCCATTGTACATTCTTTCAGGGATTATATGTGTGGGTGGTGATGGAATTATCAATGAGGTTAGTTTTTTTCTTCATTTATGTATCACAATTCTTGTTTCTTGTTTATGTTCTAAATATCATTGATTTTTTAGATTGCATTATGATATAGCATTAAAGGTTCTATTCATGGACTTTAATAAACTTTATCATGTTGGATTTAGTGAACAATCCTAGTTGCTGCTTCTATTTCTTGAAGTGTGCCATCAGGGGGGAGGGCAGTTTAATAAAGTTAAGTATATAGTTTGGAGAGAAGGTTTTAGGTTTTCAACCTTTGTGAATATCAAATATTTGATGATGTTGGATATTATCAAGCATTAAAGCATGTGTACATAATTATTAAGCACATACAAAATCACCTTTTTTTAAAAAAAAATGCTTTGGAAATGCATCCAACTACCCCTTAAATCTATCACTTTATAAAAGGCATAATGGCAATAAAATCCCAAACCTTTTAGAATTTCTACAGTTATACACAAAGCTCTCAAAATAGCCAGTTTTACCATAACTTGTCTATATTTTTTGTCACTTTTAAGTTATGGAACCCACAAGCATCTAAAATTATAAAAAGAAAATAAGAGAAATTTATGGCCTCTTTTATAAAGAAAACAAAAAGAAAGAAAAGGAAATGAAATGACAAGAAAAAACTGAAAGAAAAGGAAGCAAATCTTACAACCTAGTAAGATCAACATATTGGTAACAGGCTAACGGTAGGAGAAAATGGCTCTAGATTAACACTGCATATCCTTCAAACAAGCTATTGACCACGAGACATAAAAAAAAATAAAAAAATTGTTCTTTTGTTGTTAACATTTCTATTTCTGGAGTAATTATTTTTTTCTTTCTCCACTAAATGACGAACTTTATTTTTCTTAAGTGGACCAAGTGATGATGAACTCTATTCAAAATTTGGACCGTCAGTTTTATTAAAATCCAATTTTGACCTGTTCTTTGGGCAAAAATGAGTTCAAAGTGGATTCAAGAATTAGCAGTTTGAGCAAAAATTCATCTTTTTTAATGTTAAAGGATGAAAGCGCTGAATTTTCTATAATGTAAGGATCAAAATATTGCATTTTAGGAAAAATTTCAGGGGCCTTCTCAAAATCTTTTCAATCCAAACTTAACTCTTTATTTGGGAAAAAAGTTTGATAGGGCAAGAAAGGGCGAAGAAGTAGAATTTGGGAAAGGAATCTACTACTGTTTGGGAGGGAGAAAGGAAAGGTGTAGAAACGAATTTTTGAAATTTGTTGAAAATTGAAAAAGAAAGTTTTAAGTTCGAAATTACCTTTATATCTTTATTTAGTTGCAGAGTTACTATCAGATAATCATGGGGCAAAATTGACATTTTGTATCAATTTTTATTGGTGCTTTCCGCAACCTTTCTCTCCAATTTGGAGAGATTTTTTTTTTTTGTGTGCCCAACAGATAATTTGAATTTTGTAAATTCATTACCTACCCTTTATTTTGGTTCCCAAACAGATGAAAAACATTTTCGTCACCTGTTTTCCTTTCCATTTTTCCTTTCCCAAACCTGCAAGTATCTTGGGCCAACAAAGTTGCCTATGTCCCATCTCGAGTCAACTTAAATTTTTTTTTTTGGGCATAATTTTGAGTATGAGTAATTTTAGGTTTGGGTTGAAAACTTTTACACACTAACCCAACCTTATTTAGCAGTTTAGGGTCAGGTTGCCAATTTGAATTAAACTATGCCACCTCAATTTGTTCAGCAGAAAACAATTGTTGGGTTCATTTCTAAATCTCAAGCTTTCTTAAGATTTTGAAACCATGTGCGTTTAGATTGCAAAACTTGTGGAATAGGTGAAGACATTAAAGACTATAATGGAGCAGATCAAGGAAAGTTTGCAGAATTTATTCACAGTTGTGCTTATGGAGCAGACTTTCCTTTGGTTTGTAATTTTTAACTCTAGAACGTGATGGGCTTTCTTTTGATGTCTGATTCAGGATATTTTGGTTCTTTTCCTTTTTGAGAATAAAAAATGGTATCATGTGTTATATTAATGTATTATAACATTGTTATAGAATTAAATTTAAAATTTAAAATATTTTAATTTTACGGTTAATTCAGATAATGGATCAGTCGGTCACAGGATCCCATAATTAGACTAGTGGAATAGGATCCCATAATTGGACCAATGGAATAGTTATAGGCCAAATCAGCCACAGTATAATGAATTATTCTAAGAAACACTTTGCCAAATTGACTCAAATTTATGTTTTGAGAATGAATTATACTAATATTCTCTGTACTTATAACGTTAATAACTGCTTAAATTTTTTATTTGAAAGCTTCTTGTGTATGTAGTATATATTCAATTCATAGTTTGTGTGTATTTGTGCACATGCATGCGAAGGATCATTGCAGAAGTATCTGGATTGTACTTCACCTTAGCCTTCTACTTCTATATATATATATGTGTGTATACCCTCAATTAGGTTTCTCCTCATGAAGAAAAATAATGATTCCTCTCATGGAAAAAAAAAAAAAAGGTTTGTTATTCCTTGTTGTCTTGCAGGTTTTAAATGGTCTGCTTAGTAGAGATAACCAGAAAGAAGGAATTTCGATACCTATTGGAATTATACCAGCAGGTTCAGATAATTCACTAGTTTGGACTGTTTTGGGAGTTAGAGATCCAATTTCTGCTGCTATAGCTATTGTGAAGGTATTTGATTATTTGTTGCTAGATTTTTCCTACCAAATTTATCTTATGTGATTTTTCATAAATTTGAGTCTACCAATATGCTGCCAAACTTTTGGAAATTAGCCATAGGGGATCTTCTCTTGTAATTTTTAATTTTTATCTTCCTAAATATTTTCTAATCCCATATGCTGTTATACCTTCGTTAAATATTTTGATCTAAAAGTGACATCTCACTGTTTGAGATATGGAAGATGAGCTGTGAAAGAGGTTGGGAATTTTTCCTTCATTTATTCTTTTGGAAGAAAGAGTTTTGGGTGAGGTGAGGATGGAATAATCGTTGGTGGTTGTCATTGCAGATTCCTACACTTCTAGTCAAAACTGATTTAAATTGTTCATCTAGCTTTAACTCTTGCGCCATGCAAGTTTCACTTCATTGACACTGACTCCTAAATGCACTGTTTATGTATGTGGAAATTTAGTTTGGTTGTAGGCTTAATCTAGTTTCTCTTGGTAATATCACACTCTTCAAAATTCAAGGATAAGGTAGGAAGAGAGAAAGAAAGAGAGAAGAAAAGGGAGAGGAGGGGAGGGGGTGGGGGGGAGGGAAGGTGGCATAAATAGGTCTCTTAATGTGTTTAGTGATGTTAAAAAAATGTGTTTATGTATGTTGGAGACATGAATTTGTCAGATATAATTGTATCACTAAATCTGGGACGCATGGATATGCCATGGAAGTGCTGTTTGAGTGTTTTGGAAATGCACAGAAACGGGCTTGTTTCTGCAATTTTGGAGAAATAGGAAATGCATTTATGTTTTTAGGGTTTTTTCCCCTTGCTTGTGAAATAAAAGATGATGAAAATGATGGATGTGCAGCCATTGTCTGAGAAACAAACTGGCGATAAAGAAAAAATTTAGTTATAAGTTAACAACCTTTCGAGCCTCTACTCTGATTTCTCAGAAAATCACAAAGTTAAATAAACAAATTATTCTTTTTTTTTTTTGTGGCAATTACATCTAAAACAAAAATGAGTAATAATTAATAAGGGATTGGGCAGGAGAGGAAAGAATAGAAGCCTAATAATTGCAACTGTATTTGTTCTTATTGGTTAAAACTGCTGATATACCAGAATCATATCAGTTTATATCAGCCATACACTTGCTAAATGGTGAGCTAATAAATATTGGCTTGAATCTGATGTTATATAATATACTGGCTAATATTTAAACCCTCCTGATTAGCTGAAAAGCTGCTGTCATCTTTCTGTGCAAGGGTTAAAATGCAGAGCCTTGTTCCCATTGTCTTTGAAGTTCTGAGATTCAAAATTCCAAATTATGATATCATATTTCACTGAAAATTCCTTGAAATTATATTGACATATTTTTATTGGTTTCAGGGGGGTCTTACCGCTACAGATGTTTTTGCTGTGGAGTGGATTCAAACTGGTGTTACGCACTTTGGGATGACAGTATCATATTATGGTTTTGTTAGTGATGGTAAGTTCACAGTTACAGTTTTACTCCATAGGAAAGGACTCAAAGGCATCTAATTTGAAGTTTAAAGTTTAATTTATATTATATGGAGGTCATATGGCGTGGGTATGATGTCTTCAAAACCCACTTCCTTTTACCCTTGAATTTTTGCTTTAGGTTCTATGAATATTTTCTGTATAAAAACTAAAGAATTTAAATCCTTCAAAGAGATCGCGAGTTATTGATTGGTGTATAATACATAAATAGTGGAGGTGGGATTCAACTTTTTAAATGTTGTATGCTTATTAGCAGGAGCTGATTCAATAGCTTCTTCAAAGTTAGCATTAGCATGTGTAATGTTTGAGCTAATTTTGGTGTATAAAGAATGAAGATAATGTTTGTAGCTTCTTGTGATGAAGATACATGCTTTTGAGTTTCTTTGCATATGATTTCCCAACATGTCAAAAACTTTGTCGATGATCTTCTTCATTTTTTATTTGGCTACAGTGTTGGAACTTTCTGAGAAATATCAGAAACGCTTTGGTCCTCTGCGTTATTTTGTTGCTGGATTTCTCAAGTTCTTATGCTTACCAAAATACAGTTATGACGTGGAATATCTTCCAGCATCAAAAGGAGATCGAGAAGGAAAACAGTCTGAGAGAGAGGTAGTTGACATATCAGACTTGTACACAGATATCATGAGGAGATCAAACACGGAAGGGATGCCTAGAGCCTCTAGCTTATCAAGTATTGACTCCATAATGACTCCTAGTCGAATGTCTGGGGGTGAGTTGGATACAGCCTGCAGTAGCACTCATGCTAGCACGGAACCATCTGAATATGTGCGTGGCCTAGATCCAAAAGCAAAACGCCTGTCGTCTGGGAGGAGCAATGTAATGGCGGAGCCAGAAGTTATTCATCCTCAATTGCCACTGTCAACGACTCCAAACTGGCCAAGGACCAGGTCAAAGTCAAGGACAGATAAAGGATGGACTGGATTGACCTCTACACATGATCCCTCAAGATGTTCTTGGGGAAATGCAGCAACAAATGATAGAGAAGATATATCTTCAACATTGTCTGATCCAGGTCCAATTTGGGATGCGGAACCAAAATGGGATACAGAACCCAATTGGGATCTGGGAAACCCTATTGAATTGCCAGGGCCATCAGATGATTTAGAAGCAGGAACAAAAAGGGAAGTTGTACCTAGGTTCGATGACAAATGGGAATTGAAGAAGGGACCATTTCTTGGCATACTGGTCTGCAATCATGCTTGCAGAACTGTTCAGAGTTCCCAGGTGGTAGCACCGAGAGCTGAGCATGATGACAGTAACATGGATTTGCTCCTTGTTCACGGCACTGGGCGACTAAGGCTATTGAGATTTTTCTTGCTGTTGCAGCTGGGTCGACATCTCTCGCTACCATATGTGGAATACATCAAGGTACAACCATGTGTTCTAATTTTTGCACTCATATTAAGTCCTGAGAACTGAATGATGAGTCTGGAATTATTTTAATTTGTACTTGTAGCCATGTTGAAATTTAATGCTTTCATGGAAGCCGTGTTATAATTTTTTAACATATATTCATTGAACTTAAGGAGACTAAAGATATATGTCAAATGGATTGCATTGGACCATCTAAACCAAGCTTCTGCAGGTGAAATCTGTGAAGATGAAGGCTGGGAAGCATACGCACAATGGTTGTGGTATTGATGGTGAGCTTTTTCCGCTTAATGGGCAAGTAATCTCGTATTTGTTGCCAGAACAGTGCAGACTCATTGGTCGACCCCCAAGCCATCACATATAACAACCTGGAGCCTTTTTTTTTGAACTTTTGAGAGGTTCCTGGGGTATTTTCAAATTACAACCTTTACCTATTGTGGTTGTGTTATATGCAAGGAATATACTTAAACAAGAAAGAATACATCGCTCTTTTGATTTTATTTGATTTTTTTTGTTCATTTCCAACCCTCATGATTTTGCCATTGCATGTTGAGGTCCCTGTAAATGTTTTCTGCGGTTATGTACCAGTTGCCTGTTGTTTATTGTGCCCTCCTACTTTGTTCCATTGTGTACCCTCATTTGTTGTTTGGCATGAACTGCTCAATGTATTGAAAAGTTCTGGGGTTCTGATCATTTATTGTTCCCTTTTCGCTTCCCTGATAAATTATATTGTGGCGTCTATTGTAAAGTAGTTTTTTGGTTCGTTAGTTGTAATTCATCTACTAGATTAAAAAAAAAAAAAAAAGCTACAATTTAACATGATCTCTTTGCAAATGTGGCTCATGTTACAGTAATGGGAGAAACATAATTAAATAATTAGGAATAGGAGAATCTTTAATGAAAATTTGAGAGGATAAAGGTGTGTTTATTTGTAAAAAATTAAGATTGTTTTTTGGAAAAGTTTTCTAAAAATTAGAAATAAAATATCATATTTATATATGCAAATTTGTCAAATAGAAAACAGAAAATTAATCTTTTTATTTCTCAAAATATAATCAATATGTTAAAAATATGGAAGGATATGAAAATAAATATATTGTTTTCAATATAATAACTTTATTGATTTAAGTTTTAATGTTTATTTATTATTTTTCTTATTTTGCTTTTTTACTTTTTAATTTTTGTTTTGATTAATTTTTTTATCTTTTAATTTTATATACTAAGTTTTCATTATAACTCTTCTATTAAAAAAATATAATATCTTTTTATTTTAAATTATTTTCATTACATAATATTTTTTTAAAAAAAGTATTTGGTAATGTTTTGATTTAAAAATTTTAATAAAATTAATGACATAAATTTTAAAATAAATGTGTAAAATTTGTTAAATAAAAATTCATGTTTATAAATTTCTATATTTTTCAATTATTTTATTTTAGAAAATTATTAATATAGATAATAATAAAAATTAACTAGTGAAGGAATAATGAATGTATAATTTTCTAAATAAAAAATAATTTTTTTATTTTAATAAATGAAAATATTTTTTAAATGAAAAAATATTTTTATAAAAAATTATTTTCTAAAAAATACAAAGTTGCTTTTAAGGGTAAATACAACTTAAGATTTTGGTCTCAGAAATAGAAACTTGGAGCGTACAGGTGTTCTCACAAAATTTGGCAGCATTGCTTCTCTGTGCCAATTATGAAGGTATTGTGGGTTTTGTCTGTTGCTATCCTTGACGATTGGAGGAGAAGCGCAAGTTTCATCCTTCGCCTCTCACATCACAGATTTCTCATCCACTCTCTTGTGGATTTTTGTTTGTTGAATAAAACAGAAATACTTTATGTGGATTGCAGCATTTCTTGCTTATTTTCCTTGTAATTAATATAAAGTATTTAAATAATTATTAATTAATATATAATTATCCTTTATTTAAATATTTTTTATTTTTTTATGACTTTATTTTATATATATATATTATTCAGTAAAACTAAAGGATATATATCAATAATATATCAATACATGCATTTGGCTATATATATATATATATGTTGATTTTTAAATTTTTGTATTTATATTAATAAATCTATCCGTGACAAACAAAAATAAAAAGTAAGAAATTTTTTAAAAAATATTCTCTAATTCAATATCAATTTTATTTTATTTTTTATATTAAACTTTCGTTAATTCAATATTCTCTTAAAGGAAAAATTAAAATCAACACAAAGACTCGTAGACTTGATACTCTATGTTTTTTTCTTTGGGTGGCCAAATCTAATCTGAAAAATAATTAGGACTGTAAAGAGACATGAGCGCAGCAACTCTGGCGTTACCGTCGGCCGGGGGAGTAGCCTCAGCGTGTTCTCCCCTGTATCGCTCCGCGACGATGATGTCGAAGAAATCTTCTTCACTGTTCCCTTGTTCCTTAGCTACCGATGCCACTTTAAATAACGATTGCTATTCAATCACTGCTCCTTGTAGTGTTCCTAGCAGCAGAATGAAAATAGGAGGGTGGAGGTTGATTTCATGTGAAGTTGCATTGAGATCCAACAATTCGGCTACGTCATCTTTGTCAGCCACGGTCACTGAAGGAGAAGAAGAACAAGCTGAGAAGAAGATTGGCGCTAGGGTTAGGGTAAAGGCTCCCCTGAAGGTGTACCACGTACCTCGGGTACCTGAAGTAGATCTGACTGGGAAAGAAGGTCATCTCAAGCAGTACGTCGCCCTCTGGAAGGGGAAACGAATTTCCGCTAATCTCCCTTACAAGATAGAGTTTGTGGTGGACATTGAAGGTCGTGGCCCTGTCAAATTCTTTGCCCATCTCAAGGAGGACGAGTTTGAATACCTTGATTAGCACCATTTTATTAGCTTTGTTTCTTCCCCAGACCAGGTAAATACTTCCTGTTCCTCACTCTCTTTTTTTCTCTCTTTATATTCTCTCTTCAAATTAATCGCACTCCTTGTGCAGTAGTGCAGTATTGTATGTAGTCTACATTGCTAAATTGCTATCCTTATTTTTCCATTTTATCTTGTTCTGTATCACCGTTACAATTTATGGGCATCTGCTTCTTTGATATTTGTTCTTTGCGACATCCTCCAAACAAAGAAGAGTATGGAATGGAGAAAACGTTTTTCTCAAATCCATTTTCCATATTTCATTGTCTCATGTTATATAAATAAAGTGATCTCCTCTGCTTCTTTGATTTTTTTTTTTTGTGTGTTTGGCTCTCCATTGAAAATTCTGCCGTCTTTAGCAAATATAGTCCTGTGGTTTATTTATTGACAAAACTCTATCTTGTGTTATAATGTCATTTGTAAAGTGGTATCAAATCCATAACTCCGTTACATCCATTTGATACATTATTTTAACTAATTATACATGAGTAGTGGAATTTGTTTAAATATATATATATAGAAAGCAAACAAAAAAATTTATCCAAATTTTATATACATAATTAGTTGAAATAATATACAAAATATCATCTCATATGGATATAACGGAATTACAGATTTGATACCACTTTGCAAACGACATTATATCATAGAGTAGAGTTTTGCGGATAAATAAATTACGGGATCATATTTGCCAAAAAGGAAAACCAACGAGTAGAATTTTATATTTTCCCCTTGTTTTTATATGGATTCCTTGTTCATATTCCACAATTGCAGTACTCCTTATGTAGCTTGCGTTTGCCATTTCTTTGAGGCGTTTCTTCTATTCCTGAATATAAAGTATCTATCTAATTTACAAATTGTATGTTGTGACATCCATTTTAGGGCATTAAGCAAAAATTTGCTCAGATTAGCTTTCAATATGTTTTTGCCACTTTACTGTATGTGATATGTGATTGCTGATATACTCTTGGCTATAAAGCTCTAGTCTTACTTCTTAATGACTAGAATGCCATGCAATGTGAGTGTGCATTTGATAAATTTTGCTTAAGATGATAACCTTTTGCCATGTAGCTTCAATTTCTGTTTTCGCTATTGGATCTTATGATGTTCAAATCTCTGGCCAACGATGAAGCTCATATTGATTGTTTTCAGTAAGATCACACATGCATCCCTTTTCAGTCAATCCTGTTGGATGGGCAGCAGTGTTGAAAGGTGCAGATGTTGGTTCTTCTGGGCTTTAATATCTTTTGAGAAGTCCTATCATTGTAGTTTTTTACCTGTTTTTCAACTATAGCATATACATCCATGTTAGACTATACTTTCCCCTAAGAATTTGCCAAATAAATGGCACCAACTATTGTACAGTGAAGTTCTTCTGTTGCATGGGATACATTGGATACATTTCCTGTTGGTATTTTCATGCTTTAACCTAAAATAAACTTTCCAGAGGCAGCGCCTGTCAATGCAATAATTTCACTGCCAGTGCAATAACTTTACAGCCTATAGTTTGTAGGTAAAGGCTCTTGAAAGTTTACAGCTATTATCGATTCTAACTAAGGCTCTTTGAACATTTCCTTGATCGATTAACTTCTATAAATGGTTTCAATAACCATAGAACATAGATTTCAAGTAACCACCTGAGCTATGACAAGCAATGGCTTTCTCTCTCTCCAGCAACTATTTGATCTATGTTTCATGGCCATCCTTTCTTTAGTAGTGCATGTTGTAGTTATTCCCGATATCCCTTCAACTCTCGAGAAGGTATTGAAGAGTTCAAGTGTCAGACTTTCTTTGCCGATTATCGTAGGACATTAGGCTGGATTTAAAAGTCATTAAACTTTCAACTAGTTCAAAGTGCATGCCCAAGTGGTTGTAATATTATAAAATTTTTAAGGAAACTATTCTAGTTTCAATAGCTACAGTAGATAATTGATTAGATTCTGATGCATGGTGGTTAGACACATAATGACTCATGCCAGAAAGTTCAGGTTTATATGTGGATTTAGGAATACGTCTAGTGTGATGATATGGTAACTGTTTTCTGAATGGCTCAAACGCTAAATTAGGAACATCCTCAACAGACGATTCGTTGGATGTCAGTAAGAGGCTCGGACTCAATTGGTTTGAACAATGGTGCAAGTGGAATCACCCTTGTTTCTGTTACTCCTTCAATTTCTACGTGTGCTTCACCATTCTGATCCAAAACTATACCACTCAAATCTAATTACCCACTTTTTAATTACCAGTTTCAGGAGATTTTCCTGTCCCAAAAATGTGATAATCGTCATCTGGAGTCTAAATTTCCTAATGATACTCCTTTTGAACTACAGGCTCAAAGGAAAAATACATTGAATCTTCATGGCATGCCACTATATTATGATGAATAATTGTTCAGTTAGAGGATGGTAACATCGTTGCCCTTTTTGATATACAGTATATCCAAGAAATACACACTCTAATTCTCAAGGAGTCAGCTTACTGCATGGATGCTGAGGGAGGTGTACAAATGCTATACAACATGAAGAGGTAAATTTGGGACGATTTGGGCAATTAACTACATTTAGAGTTTGGAATCGTGTTCAGAAGTCAAGATTGCTGGTAGGTTCCCGATAAATTATATATGCTGCAGAGGTGAGTGCTTCTCACCGATAGGCTAATGACATATGAGCTTCTGTCAATGAAGCTTAAACAACCTAAAACATGTGTGGGTTCTTTCGCTCAGCGACCATTTTTCTGTTAGGGTGCATTGTAACAAGGACGCTGATGCCAGGTGCAATAGCTACACTGCTGTCGCACCTAGGCCACGTTTGCTTGCTTTTCTTTTTTTTTTTTTAATAAATATATAATTTATTCATTTTTTAGTTAATTTCTGTATATAATTTGATCAAATTCTATATTCTTTTCATTCACTTTTTGTATGTTCAAAAAAAAAAAAATTCAATAAGTCAAACACAACGCTAGGGATAACAATAATCATATTAGACCATGTTTGACTTATTATTTGGAAACATAATTTTTTCACTTCAAGTGCATAATTTGTTCATATTTTATACATAATTTGGAAAAATTCTATAAATTTCATATATATAGAATTTTTTCATTTTACATATAAAATGTTTAAATTATGTATATATTTGAACAAATTTTATTTCTTATTTGTTCAAAAAGAAAAAAAATTGTAGCATCTAACTTATTCGAAGAAAAAAAAAAAAAGAAAAAACTATAATATCTAAGACATTCAAATATTTTTATCCATTTTTTGTAAAAAAAATATTTAAACAAATTTTATTTTTATTTGAAGAAAAAAGAAAAAAAAAACTGTAACACTCAAGTCACTTAAATATTTTGTTCATTTTTTGTTATAAAATTAAAAAAAATATTTAAATAAATTTTATTTCTTATTTAAAAAAAAATATTGTAATTCTAAAACACCATTTGAGTGTAAAAAGAAAAAAAAAAAGAAAAGAAAAGAAAAGAAAAAAAAAAAAAAAAGACTGGCACCGACACTTTTCCTTGTAACAAATAGACATGATTCCATGGGCTTTCAAACACCGTTGAAGGTCAAAACTCTAGTATTCTCTACCATTGTCGCTCGGGAGAACATGTACCTAAAGCTCTATTAAGTAATATCCTCTAATAAGGCACTCAAACCTCTAACACATTATCGTCAAATACATAGAGAGTAATGTAGAGAGGGAAGAAGAAAGAGGAGAAAAAAGGAAAAATGAGAAAGAAAAGTTTAAAAAAATATATTTTAACTTTGTCATAATGAAAAAAAAAATTTATACCTTTAAAATTCATTTATAAATTTTATCAAATTTGATAGAATTTTTGATTTAGTTATAATTAATTTTAAGGATTTAATGAAATAGAATTATAAATGAATTTTAATTTATACTAAAACACACAAAATATGGATTTACAAATAAATTTTATAAAATTTATTTATACCAAATACAATGTAAATTGATTTTGCCAAGAATAATTTATTTATTTACCCAAATTACTCTCCATTTCCTATGACTGACTCTATCTAGAATGATTATTTCATAGATTAGTTTATTTTTTTTAATTGAGAAAGATTAACTATTTAATTATTAGCTTACTTTTCACATAAAAAAATAAAAATACATTATATTATCACTTGTCAAAAATATTATATTACTTATATAACTACTTGATAAATGATAAATACTCATGTAAAACTATTGATAATTTGTGCATTGTGCATTACATGAGCTATAGTTAAATATATTAATTAAAATATAAAAATACACCATATATTTTTTCTAAATATATAATATACGTATATTTTTTTAATTTTATTTTATATAATTATCTATTTAAAATTTCTCTTTGTATATTTTTATTTTTATTTATAATTTTAAATTAAATAATTTTATATGTCAAATTAATATGTATTTGAATAACTTATTTTGTTTAAATGCAAGCCTTTGAAGCTGGAACTTATAAATTAGATTTACAGACTGAGAATCTGTAATGTGGAGGTGTGATTAGCACAGGAACTCACAATCATGCATTTCATGCTGTTGACAGACCAATAGGAAATGCCCATAGCTTGAAACTTCTCTTTAATTTAATTAATGAGGGCATGGAAGCTGTCCATTACAACAAAACATTATTGTTTGAACCTGACTTTCATATATCATACAAGTTCATGAAAATCTCAGCATATGACTGAGAAGATTCTCCCACTAGATAGCAGTTTTTTAATGGGGTGTGAGAATATACATTTTACATGCATGAGAATCCACTTCAGCTGAAAGTTGATCTTGCACTGAGGATTGGTTTGAATGCTGTGTATTTTTGCATTTCAAATTAAAAAAAAAAAAAAAAAGAAGCATATTAACTTTAAAAATAAATAATATTAAAGTTTTCCTAGAACTATTACTCAACAAAAAATGCTATCAATTTCTAAGTAGAATCTTACTTCTCACAACTCATAAAAACTTGTATGAGTATTTAAACAAAAAAGAAAAAGAAAAAGAAAAAGAAAAGAATCTTACTGTCCATAAGTCTCGAGCATCAACAATAGTCTGTGATTTAAGACCTATATCAGACCAATCTGCAGTAATATTTGCTTGCAAAGATCCTCTATTCCACAAGACCACGGCCACTCTATTATGAGTCAAGGGACCAGCCCATACCTACACAGCCAATTAAGGAGCCTTAGCAAACCAAATATTTATTAGCCAAAGATAAAAAGTTCCGGATTCTTTAGGATGTAGTAGCAGATTTTTTTTTTTTAAAAAAAAAAACGTGGTAAACTGGAACCATTGAAAATGGAGAAGTTACCTCAAGATTCCCAGCTTTCTTAACCTTCTTCCCCTGGACTCCAAGTTCATCTGTTTGGTTCAAAAATTTTTACTATACTATTCCAGTCATGAATTGCTCATTAAAGGCAAAACACATATATGGTGACACACACAATTGGCATATCTGTTAATTATGTATGCTTTATGTATAACTTTTACCTTGATAGGCAGACATACAGGCATTATTACAAAGATTTAACAGTTTATCTATAGAAATTTTCATAGGTAAACTGTCAGATTTCGTAGGTAAATAATTTTATCTATGAATTACTTATGGATTTCATCTGTAGTAGGTAAATTTTACCTACGAAAAATTTATATATGTTTAAAAAAAATTTTGGGTAGGTAAATTTTACAATGCCACACAAGTAAACAAATGCTAATAGTTGGACCTTGGTTGACCGCAATAACCTCCTTATTGCTGAGCAATTCAAAAGTCAAATTATCCATCGACCGGACATCGCAGCCAATCAACAACGGAGCCTACACAAAACGCATACATGAAGTGATTAGTTGAAATCAGATGACGGCAATGACTCATCTCATCTCATATTGAACTAAAAAGCTTCAGTTTCAATGATTGATACTTTTGCCAATGCCCATATGCTGAAGTGACTCCGGTATTCCTCTGCCGTCATGCCACCATTTCCTACTTCAAGCATGTCAGGATCTGATCAAAAGCAATGATAAGAAGTCAGGAGGACTATATTATAGTTTTTCAACGTTCATATTTGTTTGTTTGTTTGTTTGTTGCATGATGCAAAAACATTACAGTAGCACCATCGTCACATAGCAAGAAGCATGAATCATATCCTATGCTTAAGCTTGTTTAATAGTCTCGGCTAGTATTCTAGATTCATCTAAATTCAATTGATATCCTGTGCACTTTGGGGCACCAGTCCAGTGACCCCCCCTATGCTTTCAACTTTGAAATTGACTCCTCTAAGATAAATTTGCAAAAAAAAAAGTCCGTCCTTGTACAGCCAGTGATGAAATTAATGAAAGAAAAAGCACATGATGCACAAATGACATATAGAAGATGATTTGTATCTGATACTATCTCTATCAATAATCTAAAATACTTTTTGATTTGAAAAAAAATTCAAATATCTCAATATAAAATGTAAAGAGAAGGAAAAAAAAAAAAAAAAAGAGATTTGTTGTGGAAAACTCTTTAATAGAGAATGTCTCCAATAAAAACATGTATTGTTCGTGACATATACAATGTCATTGTATGGCAAAAATGTCAAGTAACGATGATCTAATGCTATTACTAGCTAATTTACCGGGACTTATGCTGGGGATAATTTTTGTACAAAAATATTTTATTATTTATAATTTTTTTTTTAGGTGATTACTAAATAATTTATATATATGTTTCATTAGATTTTTATATATGTGAGCTTGATTCATATTTATACATTATTCGCAATATATAATTAAATAATTAACATATTATATATGTGTATATTTAAAAATATACAATACACACATGCACGCACTCACACACACATACACATGTGCATACACACAAATATAATAAACAAATTATCAATTTAAATAAATTTACAAGATTATCCTACATCTTATTCTCAAATATAAAAAAAAATATTATAAAATCACCATCAATTTACCATTCATAACACTATTTCAATTTTTAACTCACTTTTAGTTATATATATATATATATATATATATATAAGCTAATAATTCCCAAATTTTTGACAAGTAGCTTTCCAAAAAAAATATAATGTGTCATTCCCTTTTTACAAGTTAATTTCCTAAAATTTGACAAATATGATTATCTACAAAATTGACAAGTGGCATTTTTTAAAATTATTTTATTAATAAATACATAAATCATTCATTATTCTATTTCTTAAAATTGAAAATATATTAGGAAATTAGTTGTAAACACTAAATTATTTTATTATTAAATATATAAAATATTCATCAATTGTCAACTACATAAAGTTTTTATTCTTTCCTCAAATTTTTTCAATCTTAGGCTATTCTTCATAAATCATTCATTAATTTTCAAAATTTTTTCATTCCTTAAAACTAGAAAAATATTAGTAAATTGAGTAACAAATAACAAATTATTTCATTATTCAATGCATAAAATATTCATTAATTATCACTTAGATAAGTTATTGTTGTTACAGAACTTTATTTTTTCTTCACATTTTCTCAAACTTGGACTATTCTCCACCTAGCATATCTATATTTGCAAAAAGAAAATTACTCGAAAACTTTAGTAAATGCAAAATTTTTTCATTATTAAATGCATAAACCATTCATTAACTTTCATTAATTTTTATATTTATTGAAATTAAAAAAATGTTGACATCAATTTCAGTTCCCCTTAAATAAATTTAAATTTTTTTCAAACTATCTCATAAATTATTTCATTCTCTAAAAATATAATCACTAGGTAATTTTTATGAATGATTAAATATCAAGATATCTCCATTTAAAAATGCAATCCCTATTTAATAACAATATTTTAGTGTTCAATGTGAAATACTTTAATCCTTAACGAAAAAATTAAAAATATTGATTTTTTTATCTATTTAAAATATTAATGACATTTATAATATATTTCCCAACACCTATTTTATATAAAGCACAAATTTTCTAAAACAAAACTGTAGTCCCCTATCCTTTCTAATTCATAATTTGTCAGTTTGTTTTTTTGTCATACACTGATTAAATATTATATGGTTTTTATCAACTGTGATTGTTTTTTCTTTCATATTTATAATGAATCACAAGTAATTATTTATTTTTCTTTTCAAAGGAGACAACTTATTAAAAAAGCAAACAATTCTCTATTATTGAGAATCTAAACTCTGATAAAAATGATTAAAGAATTAAAATAAGGGCGTCAAAATATGAAACATTAGTTTTAAAATTAAAATTTCAATAAGATTGAGATGATTTTTCTTGGTGGGCCTTGTACACAGTTTTATCTAGTAGCTGCCCCAACAGCAAATGCTGCATTAATCAGTATTTTACAAACTTCTTTAGCATAATGATAATATTTTTAATGGGTTGAAATGATAAACTTTGCTTTTGTAGTTAGAACTCGACATTCTGCTGTCCTGCGATCGATTCGCGATATTTAACATGGAAATGGGGCATGCGTAGCATTTAAAGCGGATGTGTGGATCTCAAAATACATGTCCTAAAAAGGTTATGATTTCAAAATATAAGGTTAAACAAGCAAAGATTCAAGAATCATACTTGCTTAGATCCCATTTTTCAATCCATAATAAGGAGATAGTGTCAATTAAGTTCCAAAAATAAAAACTAGCCAAAGAGGAAGGTATTAGTGTACATACCACTCTTCTAATTCACAGAGAATGTATTAGGACAGAAAAAATTTTGAGTAAGGTAATTGATACCATTCCATCCACCAGGTCCAGCATATGATGCCCATTGGTCATTTTGATCTGCGATGGATGTCATGCTAAACCACAAGAGTAAGTTCAGTCTAACACAAACAATTGTTACTGTTATTTATCTCTTTTATCATGCTAAGAACGAGACATGCATGTTTCAGTAAATGTAGGAATGTTTCATTGAAGTGAAGCATTCATTAATCTTTTGAAAATGACGAGTAAACATGTTACCTGTCCCAATCATCCTTAATATCTCCAGTAGTCCTCCAGCTATTACCAACGCTAGCTGCCCACGTTGCTGGATCTTCTTGTCCCCTATGTTATGAGATACCTTTACTGAGTGCCAAAAAGTGGGATTTGGACCATCACTTATGCTTTTGGTTTGGTGTCACAGAGTTAACAATTCCCCAAACTTACCATTCACATAATGAAAAAAATATGGATCTTCCTGATTTCAATAAAGCCTTGCTCATCTTAGGGTACCTATCCAAAATCAACTGCTTTATAAAGAAGCATACCACTTTTATTACAGGTCAAAAGTCCATTCCCTTCCAATGTTGTGATCTAGCAAACTCAAAACTCATTGAAATAAGAAAAAATGATAAAGTACCTTTCCTTTGGGCTTATACCAGTATTTTCACAGTTGTCATACTTCAAATAATCAACACCCTAAATTGAAATACAAAATACGCTGATCAAAACTCTTGTTTCTTGCCAAGAAACAATTAAAAAAGAGGAAAAAGTCGGCCTAACAATAGATTTCCTGAAAGGACTTATGATTTAAACAACAGTATAATGAATTTTTGGTTGGGACACCTGGCCCTGGAAACTCCTAAATTTATTTTTTTAAAAAAATCAACTTCTTTCCAGAGGCCATCAAAATCATTGATAGGAATTCATTCTTCCTTATTAGTCCAAGGAACCAACAGTCGACAAGGAGATCAGTTAAATTGACAAAAACATAAAGAAAACAAAGAAATGAGTTGATGAACACTTGGTTGAACTCATACTGTTATAAATTGAGGAACGTGGAGATAGCGCCACGACATTAGGCAACTGTTAATCAAAAGTTAGATAACTATAGGGAAAACAAGCTAAAAAAGAAAAGGCAAACATACCCATGAGGCAAATGTTTTTGCATCTTGTTCTTCATAACCAAGTGACCCAGGCATGGTTTTACTACAAGTTCGAGTCCTGGAAAATAGTAAATTGATTCACAGTAGTTGGTATACGGTTAGATACCATAACAGATAGATTTGCTTGTGTACGGATATTTGAAAATCAAATTGGGTAAGCAGCATTGTTTAAACCCTGCATCTGAGTAAATTCCAAGCTTGAGCCCCTTGCTATGGATATAGTCTGCCAGAGCCTTGATGCCTGAAGGAAACGTTTCAGCTTTAGGCACCAAATTCCCCTGCCAGACCAGTAGTTGCAATAGCTTATTGTAAATTTGATGATCTACAAATATGGATAGTGCAAATTCCTGCTGTAAATTTCTCAATGAAATGCAAGTACATTCTCATCCACCATATACTGGAATTACCTGAGAATCTCTATTGAGTTCACCCCAACAATCATCTAGCAACAAAAAATTAAACAATCAAGTAACTAAAAGAAAGTTGAAGGGAAAAAGTGACATGGATACATAAAAACAATATCATCTGATTCTCACCTATATTAACATAGGTATAGCCTACAGCAGCAAGACCAGTTGACACCAATGCATCCGCTGTGGTGTAAGAGGAATTAAATAATAATAGTAGTTAATTCCCCCTCCACTAATTAGTTAGCTGCTTATGGAAAGAACATAGTTGCGAAAAGTAATAATGAGTAATGGCACCTGTTTCTTTAATCAAAGTTTCATTAACGTGGCAATGAAAATGGTTCCAGCTGTTCCATCTGAATGCCAAACACAGAAATTAAGGGTTACTAGATGGAAGATAATTTCTACCTTTGCTCTTTCTTTACTGTAAATCTGTAACCAAAAAGCCATTTTTATTTCTTAATGGGCATCTGCCGGAGGAAATGAGTCCCGTCTTTCTTCCAGGGACAGAGACAACATTTTCGGCAAACAGCCGTCGGGATCGTCCTTAACGACTATCATTAGGCTCTCCGAGTCAAAAACAAGCTGGACTTTTGTCGCCTTCTTTATAGCATGTTTCGCATTTATTATTAGAAAAATCTGATTTCGATATAAAATATAAAATAAATTGTTGCAATATAAATTTTATAAGTTAAAATTTATTATTAATAGAAGTTTTAAAGATAATTTTTTTGTCAAAATCAAATTTTTTATTCATAAAACTTATATTTAAAATTTTTTATTTTTTTTTACTCTAAATTAGATTTTATTTTTTTCAATAACAATGGCAAACATATATGATCTAATTATTCAATTCTTATGTTAGTTGTTTTATAGGCTTTTTTTTAAAAATCTTTTATGCCATTTAAACCTAATACTTATCAAAATCAACTCAGCCCCTTTTTTGCCTTAATGTGCAAGGGATGTGTTTCACAAAAAAAAAAAAAAAAAAAAAAAGAGTTATGTGAGCTGATTTTGGTAAATATTGAGTTTAAATGACCATAAAAGGTAAAAAATATCTCATTGGACCCACTGCAAAATTCAGGTCTATTTGAACTTTATAATATATAAATAAAATTGAAGATATGAAATACACTTTTTTTAAAAGAAAAACAAATATGAAAGATCAAATATGAAATGCATGGCTGAAGATCCTCTCCAGAGTATGCAAGCACTTAAGTACACAATCCACGTACCAAATGAGTAGTAGTTTGGTAAGCATATGAACAGCCTTGAATATATATAAATTATAAAACAAAAGAATGAGGAAAACATATGGTAATAACTCCAAAAAAAAAAAAAAAAAGACAGCAGA
This sequence comes from Omphalea diandra, assembly GCA_949677035.1. Taxonomy (NCBI): domain Eukaryota; kingdom Viridiplantae; phylum Streptophyta; class Magnoliopsida; order Malpighiales; family Euphorbiaceae; genus Omphalea; species Omphalea diandra. The sequence goes on along the minus strand of CATIWR010206691.1, from coordinate 7,037 downwards.
TGAAGCTTAATGAATTACCCCATCTGAGGAGTAGGAGCAAGGCCATTATCTTGGAGATTCCTCCTAATACTCGCTTTAGAATATGCTGTTACTCCAGTATTTAGCACTGGATTCCCACTTGCTGTGCCAACAATGACCAATACCAATAATATTTCTATGACCCCCATACAGTGGCTGGCATTCTGGAGAAACAAATACAAACAGAATCGGTTTGATGATGATGAAAGAGCCATAGATGGCAGGATTTCTTTACCAAGTTTCAGGCTGCAAAAGGAGTGTGATGAGATGATGTCTAATTAAAAAAGAGAACACAAATGCGTCCTTTCATGAAATACTTGCTTAAATGGGTAGGGAAAGCGACTATTTACAAAGCTTCCAAGGCACTTCATCTTTATATATAATAATTAGTAAAGTGATCAGGTAGATCATATTGGTAGGTCCAGCAAGTCTGTATATATATATATATATATGGTTTTGACCAGCCTGTAGTTGTAATTATGTGTTTGAACTGGCAAATATAAAGCATCTACAGGTCGTCTCGTGCATATGTTTGGTCTTGTCGTTTATTCACATCCATAGCCCCCCACTCGTCTCATACGGTGTAGGATTGGCTTTGTTGTAGTTTAAGTAAAGTGTTGAGTGCAGTTGAGATCATATGGGTTGCCATTTGTTTTAAAAATTAGAATGGGTTTCCCATCCTCGAGACTATCCCCATCAGATCTTTAGACAAGGGGATTTTTTGGTTTTTTTTTTTTTTAAGAATAAAGATCTGGTGTTTATTAATAGAGCTCAAAATCAATACAGAATCTAGAATTATATCAGACTAAATAAATTATTTATCGACAAGGTGTGAGCTGCCATAACTATTAGCTGTTCTAGGTACCTAAACAGAAAAAACATAAGCAAATAGACCAAGCACGTTTTTGATATCCCAGATATCAGACCCTAAATAAGTATCATAAACCTTGTGTTTAGCATACTCACCAACAGGTATGGAGGTTCTAGATAAAAGAAAATTTTAAATTTTTTTATTAAAAATTTGAAAATAAATTAGACTATATTTTTTCTATATTAAACTCTTTAAATTAGATTAAAAAATATATAAATCTTTTTAAAACAATTTCACTATAAAATTTTTTAAAAAAATTTGGGGCCCTAGACGCATGCCTTAATGGCCTTCCCCTAGCCCGGGACTGGTGCTTAGAAATAGCGAACAACTCTCAAACTATCACTTTCACCTATCACGGCTCTCATTCCCAAAGTTTGAGACCAAACAGAGTACTCTTTGCCTCTGCATGTGTACTGAAGCAGGATAGGATTATTGTTAAGAATTGGAGTATTGTTAATGGTATTAGCTGGCAAGATGACTGATATAAATAACAATACATAGCCCAGTATCACAGTACTACAGCTAGCCTACCCCCAGGTATTTAGCTCCAGTTATCATCATCGTCACCATCAAATTTGAAAACGATACCATAACTATGATGTGAAATAATTAATTCGCATTTGAGTTTCGGCGACTTAGTCTATGATGATAACCAATTTTACCTGTGCTACAACTAATCCATTTCAATTTCCGACGATAATCATCATGCTGCTTAATGGAAGAACCAAATGCAATAGCAAATTAACAGTACTGTTTTCACGTAGGACTAGGAGATACTGAAATAGGCGCCAGTATTTTTTCAATCCTACATCCCTTGTAAAATTACCATTGCCATTGGAGACTAATTGCCTCTCAGTACATGCTCATTAAATTATTGGTTTTTGCTGATGCCGTCCATGTTATTGCTTATTTAACTTTCAATGACATGTTACACAGATGATTTAATGATAAAATTGATTGCAAACATCGACATTCCAATGTCAATATAGTATTATTGTGTCAAACTCTATGAAATAGGCTTCAAGATATACATCTTGCATGCATGGGAATCCACGGTCGCTGAGAGGTTCCCTACAAATTTTGTCTTCAATGTCTTGTGCTGCATTGGACATGCCCAAATATTACTTATAGATTAATTTACTCTATACTCATGCAACAGCACAATAGAGATAAACAAACAAAATGATACCTCCCAAAGATCTCTTGCTTGGACAACACTTTTGGGGGGAATACCAATGTCATCCCAGTTGGCAGTGATCGAACTGTGCCAAGGGCCTCTGTTGAGTAGTAGAACCACCACTCTGTAGCCTGTGAGGGGCCCAGCCCAAATCTGTTGGGAGAAGAAAAACCATGATTTCCTCTGAAATATATCCCCAGGAAACCAAAAATGAACTCTAATTTGAGATGTTGATCATTTAGGTTTACCTCAAGGTCACCTTCCATCCTAACCTTCTTAGCTTGAACACCAAGTGGATCTGTCAAGATTAAGCCAGAATTTAGACAATTTTTTATAGAACCAAAGCAGATGTAAAATTATCCAAAAGGCAAAGACAATTTGAACAAAATAGAGAGATACTATCACCTTGGTTAACAGCAATGACTTCTTTATTGGCAACTATCTCCATTGTCTCGTTTGTCATATTTCTCAAGTCACAACCAAGAAGAAGGGGAGCCTGCATAACATTTAAGCATAATCAAATTATGCTTTGATATAATGCGAGGCATCAAAAAAAAGACATTATATACAGTACCTTGGACATGGCCCAAATACTGAAGTGGACTATGTATTCATCTTTCGTCATCCCTCCATTACCCACCTCAAGCATGTCAGGATCTGTTCAAACCAGAAGACACGCAAAAAGAGATCTATCAGAACGATTTTCACAATATTATCCTGTGTTCATTTATATGCTACCATCAAAAACAATACAAACCATTCCAACCCCCAGGCCTAGCGAAGTCAGCATACACCTCATTCATGTCTGCCCTAGTGATCATACTGCCAAAATGAAATAAAAAATAAAAAACATTAATCAAAGATGGACCAGGTTTTTCATTATCAAACATAAACCTCTTGAAAGCCCCAACTGTACCTTTCCCAGTCATCGGAAATGTCATTTGTCGTTCTCCAGCTGTTCCCTATCCTAGCACCCCAAAGAGCAGGATGCATGTCTCCCCTTAACAAACAGATGATGAATGCGTCAAAACAACATTGTATATGAAGATGAATATAGGGCCTTAAAAGCCATTGTAACAGAAATCCGATTACCATTCGCAAAGTGAGAAGAATATAGGGCGGCCTGCCTTGATTAAAGCACGAGTCATTACAGGGTACCTGCGGAAAGAAGAAAAACATAGACTGGAATTTGGAATACTTAACTATATAGAATAAAAGAAAAATACTTCTGGCAACGCAGTTACCTAACTGTTGGCTTTGTGCCATCATTATTACAATTATCATACTTCAAATAATCAATACCCTGCAAACATTGTGCATGACTTTGATAACTTAGTATTGCAAAATGATATTGCTTCACAATTTTACCATTCACAGCTACAATGTATTGTTGGACATATCCATATTAATAGAGGTCAGTAGAATTCATACCCATGAAGCGAAAGTCTTAGCATCTTTTTCCTCATGGCCAAGGGAACCCGGCATAGCTTTGGCACAAGTAAAATACCTGCCATATAGATGTGAACCACTTATCCACTTTGTCATATGAAGAGAGCAACTATTCCACTTATTTCAGTCAGGGAATATAGGAGAATCACATTACCCTGCATCTGAATAAATTCCTAATTTAAGCCCTTTGCTGTGAACATAGTCTGCCAGAGCTTTAATGCCAGATGGAAATGTTGACTTCTTAGGAACTAGATTACCCTGAAATTTGAACAAGTATTTTTTTTTTTTTTTTAATTATCTTCATAAGAAATAACAAGCGCAAGCACTTGAAATAATTTCTATAAAGCACCACTTAGCAAAGGAGAAGAATTGAGAAGAAAAGATGGAAGAAAATTCAAACCTTATCATCACGAGCTATTTCTGCCCAGCAATCATCTGTAAATGCAAGACAGTAATTCTAGTTATCAGCTCCTGTCAATACTAGAAAGGAAAAAGCAATCTATAAAAATTTGAAGGAGATAACAATAGGGGAAAAAAAAAAAAAACCTATGTTAACATATGTATAGCCAAGTTTATGAAGACCAGTGGAAACCATGGCGTCAGCTGTCACACCAAGAAAATACTGTCAGTGAAATGTTGTATGTTGACAAATGAAATCTACTGCCGAGTGCATGATAGAGATAAATCCATTTACAAATTAATATGCATATGATTGTGATTACTCTTGTCACATTTTCCCAATAAAATGCTAGAATGCTTTGAATGCATTTCTATATAGATGAAATTTGGATAAATGAATTTGGCCAGATTTGTAGATGGTGAAGAAAAAATCGTTGCAAAAGACCAGGATAAGGGTTGTGAACTTTACCAGTCTCTTTGATGATGTTCTCATCAATTTTGCAATTGAAGTGATTCCAACTATTCCACCTATATATATGTATCAAAAGTAGAGCGTATCAAGATACTGCAGTCAAATAGAGTTGCTGACTCAACTTAGCTAGCTGTTAGTGTTAAGTTAATGCATGTAACTAGCTAGTAGTTTTCTAGATTTTCTTCGATGAAAGGTATTGAAGAGAAAGAAACTCAGCCTTCAGGTACAGGGTTAGTAGCGCAGCTCCAGAATGAGGATAAAGGGTAGTTAGCTGAAGGAAGTGCCAGCTGAAATAGTTAGTAATCGATGTAGGCAGTTAGCCACCTTGTAAATCATTCTATATATATAGAGCCTTGATTCATTAATAAAGACATATTTTTCATTTCTCATTCTAAACAATCAGAAATACTCTGCTCTCTGACCAATAAAAGTGAGAGAGTTCATGTTTCAAATCTATATATAAAGATCACAGAGCGAAAGAGCATCTGAACTCAACTCCTTGTGCCACATAAAGAAAACATAAGAGATGAGAAAAAGCAGATTCCAGATATGAGGATTATCAAGTCACTGAGAAAAATATTAATTAAAGAAAGAAACATGACAAGAACAAAATGTTGCGTCTTAATTTTTTCAAGACTACGAAAAAGAAGTTGAATGAGAGTGAGTATCTATAACAGAAGAAGATGATTGGGTTAAAATGAATTTGGATCAAACATTACTGAAATAAGAGAACTAATTAACTAGATTGTTAAGCCCAAACTATTACATAGCTTATATATTTTATGCACTTTTCCAATAGGATTTTAACTCTTAACACTATTCAACCAAACTTGATCCATTAATACTGAATTAGTGTATACATGGTCTGTCCATAGACTGCAGAAACAAGGAGCAGTTTGCGATAAAGTAAGGACACAGAATCCGAGACAGAGGAGTGGTGGGAAGAATAATCCGGCGATGAAGAACAGTTACACTGACAGAAAAATAAAGAAAATGCATAATTACATACCCCATGGGAGGTGTCATGGCGAGACCATTTGCGAGAAGGTTCCGTCTCAATCTGTCTCTGTAGCAATTGCGCTTGTTCGCAGAGATTGCAGTTACAGATGAAGAAGATCCCTCCACACTCACCATTGATGATTGCATAATTATTACAATCCACCACACTACTCCCAGAACTCCTCCCCATTTCTCCATCTTCATGTTTAATTACAAATTGCAATAGACAAAAGAAGAGAGTCAGAAATAAGAAGAGTACAATGACTGAAGAGTGAAGGCTTCTGTCGTTTGTGCTGTGTTATGTGCTCTCAGTGATCTATTTTATAGATGCATTTGGACTAATTGGCAATACAGTTTGAGTTCTATTATCTTATCCTTCGCTGTCACCACAGACAAATGAAGAGACTAATTGGCACTAAACTGATTCGTCACGATTTTGTTTTGAACCACCCTTTGCAATCGCAAGACTACTTCCATATTCCTTTTAAAAAAAAAACATTACTATTGATTTTATTTAGTAATTTATCATACTTTAAATTTTCAAAATATTGTATTTACTTATCAAAATAATTTAATTATATTTAATTTAATGATTTTAATAAAATTTTTAAATATTATTTTTTAAACTTAATTTTTTACTCATAAAATCTATATTAAAAAATTTCATAATTAGATAAAAAAAATCTTTTTTAATTTTGTTTGAGGTTTTGAAATTAAATCAATTGTAACAAAACAATCCAAAGATTGCATAGGAAGATAATTTTGGGACCAAATGGGTAATGGAGGTGGTGAGAAAAAACTTCCATATATTTTCTTGAAATCACTTCTATCTCTATTTGCATAGTTATTCGAGTCCCACAGATAAAAATATATTTTTTTCATTTAATATGTTTTGCATGATACTATCCATATCTTTAAAAATTTCTATTTTTTTTCACTATCTAAAATCAACTTGTGGTCTATATGCATTGCGCACATTAATTATCTTATCTTCTAATTTAATGCAGTGTTAAGGCCATAAATAAAGTTAAATCTCTAATTTCTAGAGATGAATGTTGTCTTTTACTTTTGGAGCCAATAAATATTTCATGACTTTAAAGAACATCAATAGTCTTCTATCTTTTAGGGACATCAATCGTCCCCTTATTTTTAAGACATCAATTATTCTTTACTTTTAGAAACATAAGTTTTTTTTCAAATACATCCCTAAAATTTGGATACATTAGTTGTCCCTTCAATGTTAGGGATATCAGTCATCTTTAATTTTTGGGACATCAGTCAACCTCTTATTTTTTAAGGACATCAATTATTCTCTTATTTTAAAAGACATCAATTAACTCATATTTTTTGAGACATCAATCACTCATCCCTAAACTTCCAAGGACCTTTTTCATGTGCAGATTTATTGAAACAATTGTCATCACTACACATTAGTGCTTTTTTGAATTCTAGTTGTCCTTATATAGTTAAAGAATATTTTTCATCCTTAGACTTTTGAAAATAACTTTGGAGACTATTTATATCTTTTAATAATATTAAATAATTATTGTGAAATGTCATATATATTAAATTGTTTGAGATTAATTTATTTATATTAAAATAAAAATAATTAATTAAAATAAGAGATATATATTAAAATTAATATCTTAGAT
>CATIWR010206687.1:0-16089 GCA_949677035.1 Omphalea diandra | reverse complement strand
AAAGACAGTCATCTAAGTTTCTCCCATTCAAATAAAAAGGTTGGTGACTCAGATTTGGATGTCTTCAATTTTAGACCTTATCCACTTACTTGTACTATCGGAAAGATAATAAATATATACCATAAAATAGATGATAATGATGATATGACAAATCACAAGGTTGGATCTCATTTCCATAATTGTAATTTGACAATATATTATTATTATTATAAAAACAAATATATAAATTCTAGAAAACTAGTCAATAACCCTACCGATGCCTCCAGCTGTGTTTGATTGCAATCTCGTTTCTTGAAACACAGTATAACATTGCTCCTATTGTTGAAGTGCAATCAATTCCTTATTGCACAGCAACACATGCTTGAAAAGTTTTCAACGATTCAACGTCTTCTCTTCTTCTCGATCTGTATTCTCCCTTTTGTGATATTATTATAATAAAGAAAGAAAATGGGTGAAGAAGCTAAGGCAAAGCAAATATTTTGGGATTTGACTTTGCACAAGGTAAACCCTTATGGAGAGGAGCAAGATCAGTGGGTGGTGGCCATGGAAGGTGGTGGTGATGATGATGTTGTTTGTGAGTCAACAGTATCAGCTGAATCCTCCATGGAAGATTCATTAACAAACTCAGATGAATCTTTGTCTTCAACAGATTTACTAGAAGATGCATCTTCTTCACCATTATCACATGCAAATGGACCTCTTTATGAATTATCACAGCTCATGTCCCAGCTTCCCATCAAGTAAGAATTTTATGTTTTCTTTTTCGTTTAAAAAGAAAAGATAGCTAAAACTTGACTTTGGTTGGTTGGGTGATACTAGAGTCGTTTTTATGATTGGAAGATCTGGAGATCAGATTTTTTTTTTTAAAAAAAAAAGAAGATATCTAAGAATTAACATTGATGTTGGTATTTCTTGGTGACTAATTATGTATTAATGATTGATAATTGCAGGAGAGGACTTTCAAAGTACTATCAAGGGAAGTCTCAATCTTATAACTCTCTAGCAAGCGTGAAGAGCCTAGAAGATCTTGCAAAGAAAGTGAGCACTACTACTCCATATAGGTCTAAAATGAAGTCATGCAAGAGCTATGGTGGGGCTTTAAATGGCCACAAGTCTTACAGTCCAAAGGCTACCATATCAAAAAAGGCATCAAGAGGATCTTTTTTATCTTCTCTAGGTAAGAGAGGTTCTATAGTGGGTGATTCTTAAGGCTTTCAGATGATCAAGTTTTGTAAAACCCATATATCAACTTGCGTACTTTACATTGCAAGCTAGTCTTTTTGGGTTATGCATGTAGTGAAAGCAGGATTATTTTACTGTCATACAAAACGCAGAACGTTAAGCATTTTGTAGTTTTCTGAAAGGAATGAAGGAAGCAGACATAAAATGAAACTGTAATCAGTTTGAAATGAAGGGTTGATTGAATTGAGTTATAAGGTTTTGAGGCATCAATTTGTTCTGTTATTTTCTAGTAATCATATCCAAAGACAACATGTATAGAATGTAACAGGTGCCCTAAAAAACCAGTAACCCAACTAAAGAGACTTTGGTTTGTTTTTCTTGAGGGGGTGAGATTTCTAGTTCGAATATTAATTGAAGTTGGATTAATCAAAAGAAGAAAGAAATAAAAAATCAGCCCGCAAAAACTTATGGATTCACTAATTTACCGTCCTCTAATCTTTGTATCACTTGAAGGTGCTTATTCTTATTTTCTACATATTTAATCACATTATTTGTAATATAAAAAACTAGTGAATTCTACGATAATAGATTTAATAATTCTCTTAAATATCATTAAGGGATATAAATAATGTTAAAAATAAATATAATATGTGAGTTATGTTTTATTTTATTAATTGTAAGTATTAAAACAGTTAATCTTTATTTATGGATAAATTTGTAGTTTGTCTTCCCAAAAATAATATTTTGCATAATTTAACTTGCTGAATCATTCTTACCATCAGTAAGACTATAAAATAACTTATTTAGCCTTTTTTTTTTCAAATTTATTATTCATTTATCTTTTAATTAAAAATGAAAATATTTAGGGGTGAGTAATAATCAACTTAGTACATTGCAGACCAACTTTGTAATTGAGAAAGTGTGCCTTCAGAAAACTGTCAACCGCCTTTTTAATAATAATTATGCTAGTTAAACACACTAGTTCTAAATGCAGACATAAGATCACAAATTTTGCTACACAATTTTCTAAAAAAAGTAAAAGAGAATATGATGAAAGTAGTACGTCTAAAGATCATAGGGACTACCAGGGAGTAAACTATTCAGAGATCAACTCAATAAAATTTCATTTAAAAATATTTATTTAACATACAAAATTTAATTTATTAAATTGTGAATTGCTCATTTAAAAATTTTTATAAGTTATCTCGTGTATAATTTTGTGTATAATTTTGTTTATAATATTATTTTAAATTTAAGTAATTTTTTTTGCTTTTACATAATTCATTCATTATAAAACTTCATTGAAAATTTTTTGTAGAAAATATAATTTTCTAATGTTATAATATATAACTACAACATAATCTTTAATATCTGCATATTTTATATGTAATAAAAAATGCAGATATTTAAAATAAATATTATTGAATTCATTATTTAGAATCTATGAATTTTGAGTTAGATAATCTTAAACACGTATCAGCTTAGTACTTCATCAGTACCAAATTAGATGTTTTAAGAAGAAATTTTTGTCTCATTATATGTGACGTTTTACAATTATCTATGAATATTAATTTTTTCTAATTTTATTATCTCTTTTATGATAATAGTTTCTTTTATAATAATTTTTTCTTTTTTGAGTGCACAATATTTTATGAAAATAATTAATTAATGATAAGATAGTCTTTTGCTTATGTAATATTTATTAAATATAATTTTTAATATATATATAAAAATCTTAAACGACATTTATTATGAAATAGAGAAAGTAATAAATAAACTCTTAAATAATATTTATTATGAAACACAGAGAGAGAGAGAGAGAGTAATGAACAAACCAAGTAGGCCGGGCTCGCTCGTTTGCATCTCGACTAAATATAGGGCAGTTGGATGTCAAAACAAAAATTTGGAGCTTTGCCAGTTGCTATAAATATAATGGATTAACCTAGACTTGTTTGGCATGAGCTGCAATAATTTAGTTATAGAAATGTGAATCACACGATCTGGAGTAGGCAAACTGATGGCATGCAATGCAAAGACAAACATAAGAGCAGCATGAAGGAAACCATAAAAATTGAAAGTATCCGAACTATTCTTAGATTGAATGAAGAGAATCTTTCCAACAAAAATTGCCATCAGATATGATCTATATACAATTTTCATGGTGCCTGATTGAGTTTGTATCATACTATTATCATATCTTGTAAACAGGTACTATTCCAAGTAGGAAAAAGCATTTCCTCACGACCACTGCTGTTGCTTCACATAGCAAGAGTCTACTTGTTTCCTCTGCTGAACCAACAACCTGCCCAATAAAAATATCATAAGTTAAACTTTAGCTTTATAAAGATCTTACTCCATTAAATTATCTTGGTAAACATATCCTGCCATATTGTTCTCATTTGGCCAAGAGGCAAATGGAAGCACAAGCTAATGCCATGTAACAGCATAATACAGTCAATGTGTTGCCAGCAAATGGTGAAATCTAACACAACTATGACGCTGTCATTAGCATAGTTGGAATATACCTGGCAATTGGAATAAAATTTGGTGAAAGTACTCAGATAAATTATAGAGGTATTCACACAACGCATTTGGCAGGAGATTGGTGCAGGCCTCCTCAACAGTCTGACAAGTGAGGACAAACATAACCATCATAACTTAAAAGCTAAAAGCATGAAACTTTAAAATGCAAGTGAGCTCAGGACAAGCAACCAGATATAAGACGATTCCTTAGGACATGTCTTACCTCAGCAAATTGCATTAAATGCACGCTCATTAGGATGGTTCAACACCAATACACTCATCTGCATCACAATATAAAATTATTTTAAATTTCACTACTTGAGATGTTAAACTGCCAAAATTCCTGTTCTCAGAATCGAGATATATTACGTGGTCGGGGCATAAGGGTGCCCTGACACCTCAATTTCAGTTGCAGCATGGGCCAAAAGGAAGCAATTGATATTTTATAAACTAATCCTGAAGCTTAATTGATTTTATGTACTGCATCATACCTATTATAAAAAATTTGCCAGAGATGTTCAATGAAATTGCGGATTAAGGTCAAAAGATAAATACAGGGTTTGCAACTCCCACAATAACAATTCCATGTCAAACCCTACCATCCTATAATGTGGGCTGGTGGCTTCTTAAATTCTAAGCAAATCAAGTATTGTGACATTAACAATCTACGCTAAAGGACACCAATAGCAACAAAGGAACACGAACAAGTTCAAAGATAGCTGCAGCTTTAACTAGGAAGAGAACTTACTGTCTTCAACTCTTCAATGTCTTCATTCGATTTCATTATTGAACAGATCCAAGCACGTGCATATAATAAATAAACAGCAGTGTTTCCCTGTACAGAGAATTCGAAGGTTAAAAAAAACAATATTCATAAGAGCACTGGTACTTCTTAGGAACAATAACATGAGAGAGAAGGGAATTGACAAGAAAATCTTACAAATAGTCAGCAACATAATTAGCGAAGTATGAATGCAACGCACAAGATAGGAAACCATAAGCTCAGTAAACTAAAACTGAATTCTCATGAATAAGTTTCGCTTCATGAAATTCAAATATTTACTCTTCCAAACAGGAAACATACAATATACCTTATCATTAAGCATCTTATCATAGTTAAATGTATAATTGGTCAATCTGCTGTTCTTCAAGTCAGCATACCTGACAAAACATATTATTATGCAAACATATCATTAGTAGACTTCAAAATTAATCAAAGAAACACATTTATCTCCATAGTCAATGTTGTAAACTAAGCACAAATGAATATGTGGCAATTAAATGCAGTTTGAGCAGGAAATTATTTCATCTATTCAGATAGGTACACAATGAGTTTTACTAACAGAATCTGGAATAGAGACAACGCATGCATATTTTTCCATATTCTCAGTTTTTGCAACTTCAGTTTTCTTTCCCTTGTAGGGATGTTTTGCAACATAAAATAACACAAGGTTTACAAAATTTGATAGGTCAAATCATGAATGATCAAGGGGAAAAAAACATTTTTAAGCAAAAGATTTTATTCAGTGAATTGCGGCTGATCTAGAATCAGAGGTATGACTGTCATGCCCTTTAACCAGGACATTTAAAATTTTGGTAACCCTACGTATTTCTTATGTACTAAAAAATGTCCTAGACCATGATTCTTTCTATGGCACCAAACCCAAGATAGCTATCAAGAAGTATGACTCGAGATTACCAAGTGGAAGGCCTATGATTTAGCTTTCTGTAATATAAGTAAATGACCCAAGATTACCAAAAGCTATGAGGGGATGACTTTCAATACCTCCAAGCCTCCAAAAGCAAATGTCAATGGAGGCCAATTCAATCCCAGAACACGAGGCACCACAAAATCAATTGACCGTTGATGATTATGGATAAAATAAACTAAACAGATAAAAGAAAAAATTTTCAAATTAGTGTTGATAGTACTTAACAGCACCATAACCAATTGCCTCAGCAGTCTGCTCAAGCTCTGCTTCAGTCCACTCTTCAGCCTTGCCTGTCAAGAATATAAAGTATATTCACTTTAGAAGTTGAAAGCCTATGTGGTACAATCTTGCAAGAAAGGTTACATTTTAGATACCTGTACAAACAAATATCAGGATGATGTCCTGCTGTCAAGTACACAAGGAACAACTAACAAATAAATCATAAATCATTCCAGTTATCATACCACGCTCAACAAGTGCTGCTTTACAACGATTTTTGTCTTCATCTAGTAAATCAACTAAACGAACCACTTCAGTGGGCCGAGTTCTGAAGCACTTGCCATCATCTCCATGAACAAGGCCAAACATGACATGGGAAGCTTTAGGAAACGTACTATCATCAGCTGGGAGCGAACCCACACGTTTGGCAGCCTTTGTTAAAAAAACCAAATAACTGTCAGTCCTTCAGCCTTCAATTGCAAATTAAGAATTATACCACAGCCAGAAATTTAAAGCAAGGAATGCATTGAAATAAATAACAAGTTGGGCATTTTACATCAAAAGAGAGTAAATGGGTATGCATACGGAGTATAAAATTAAAAATGAAAAAACTTTGCAAGTATAAAATCATGCATAAAGACTAGGTAAGACAATATAAGAATTTGCGAAAGACACTCACTTTGAACATATTAAAATGCTGCTGGCCCACATCAGTAACATAAATAATCCATTCAGCTTTCTCTTCATTAAGGCAATACCTACACATGGCAAGCAACACACAATATGTCACCAAATACATTTGTACTACCAGAATATCAGTAATTTTATTCAAAATTAGTATAACAAATAAACCAAAAAAGAAAATACATCTTCGATGCCCAGACATCACTGACTAAATCTCAATGATTACTTAAAATTTTCATTCCCAAAATCAAAGCATACTAACCCCAGCCCAGCTACCCTGGAAGCTTGGAATTTTGAAAAAGATATCCTAAATCAGATCACTCATTTGAGACCCTGGAATCATCTATGGATGATAGTACAAAGTAAGAAACAAGATCAGAAAAAAGTTAAGGTTTTAAACCATCAAGCTGATGAATCCATGTAATATTATTTTGCATGAGAATTATCTGTTCCCAAAGTTCCAGTTTGAACAAAAGAAAAACAAAATGTTGATTTCAGGAAAAGAGCCCTTTCTATCCACCAGGAACTAGCCTTCACAATCTAATACCATCATTTTACAAATACAAGGTTCTGTTTGTTTAACATTCTACTACTCTTTTCTGAAAAATGTTTGTTTATGCAATTGTAACACTGAAACCAACCTAAAATTAATTTCATGCGCTCAAAGCACAATGGAAAAAATTGATTTTCTTTTAGTAGAGTAAACCATAAGATTGATGGGCCCAAGAAGATGCTGCTATTTTTCATCCATTCTAAATATTGATTTGGATTACTGAGGACTAAATGTAGAGGTCTCTGAAATTTGGTAACAGCTAGACTTACAAGTGTATGACTCTCTTGAAAATTCATTCCCTTCAACTGAGTTTCTAGAAATTTAAAAAAAATGACTTCTCCCTATTTTGAGAACAGGGCGTTATATCTCTTGTTTATAGCTAACAGAAACCAAGATTGTTACATGGTTCCAGATTTCATTTGACCCATCAAAATAAATAGAAAATGATCAACATTGTTAAGAAAAACTTGAGGGGGAAAATTCAGAATAAAATTTTCATTCTGGATTGATTACATGATATATAGGGAAAAAACTACTAAGCAAATTAAGTGTGATTATCCAAATAGCATATGCTTCCAAACTGTTTCAGACAATTACAAAGATTACATGGTATGGGAATACAGTTGCACAAACCGGGGACCGGATAAATGCACAAAAGAGTTACTTAGGATTATAAGATTTAACTCATCTTCAGAGAGCTATCACCCCCATAACTAAATTAAAAAGGGAACATGAACTCACCAAAGGGCAGCTAGATCAGTTGAGGCATAGTTGTAACCGCCATAACTCTTCACAACTATAAGAGTTACATTATTAACTCCATCAACAAAGATCACATGAGCGCCTTCACTTTCTTGTAATGCCTCTATAACCCCAGGAATGTACAGATTATAAAAGCTCTCTCCCTTTGAACAAAGAATAGCGTAAAGACATTCACATGAATTTGATGTTTACTTTTCAGTTACCAATTGTCATTCAAACACGAGATAGATTGGTGAAGCTTAGATGAATTTCATAAGATAAAGGAAGTGAAGCTTAGATGAACTTAATAAGATAAAGGAACCCATTTAGCCTTTTATGACAGCCCCAATTCCTTGGTTTTTAATTTTTCCAATTAAGGGTGAATATAAACACATGATTGTGGTTTCCAATTTCCATAAGATATCATATGATGAACTAAGAATTTGCTCTAACCATAAAAACTTCAATATAATTTGAAAACAATTACAGATTCATACTTGCAAGAATACAGGACAATTAGTGAAGCAATATTTATGTTACTAACTTGTAGCATCTGAAAATGATAACAATGAAATTTGAACTTCTTATCAAGATCAGGTTACTTAAAATGCTCCCATCCAAAAAGAGAAAAACAAGAAAGCCAATGCAAATCATTTTCTTGTCATTTAACCATTTATTAATTATTCAAACTCCATTGTAGAAATTCTCAATCTAAATCCAGCAAAACTTATTCATGCAAAATGCCATCTTTTCATAACCATACCCAAGAAATTAAAGAAGAAAAAAAAATAGCAAATGGCATATACTGCAAGAAACACAATAAAGAGGTTATGTGAGAAGATCAGCAAGATAGAAATTCTCCAATGAGCCCAAGCTGTGAATATCTCGTTAAGAGAATTTGACATCTCAGTCTGGTACTTACAGAGTCATTACATGATAAAAGCTAAATAGCTAACTTTTCCTCCAGCTTAACTCTGAGGCGTTGATAGACCTTATGAAATTCCCTCCGGCTGATTTCACATATCTGTATCCATGCTTGGCGGTACTTGGGTTCTCCACTCTGCAAAAAAAAAAAAAATTTCAAATTTGGTCCTCCCTAAAAAGTTCATGTTCTACATTGCCAATATATTGCGTAATGCATCAGTCTAATGAGTCCTTAATTAAAATGGTAAACGATGTACCTAGAGGCGAACCACCGCTCTCTGTGCCGTCTCCTTAAATGCAGAATCATCATCAAACTTCTGTTTTGATGCCTTGTAAAATTCCTAAAAAATGGACCACTCTTTTTGGAATTGCGAGCACGTCAAGTTTGAAAATCTATCATTGTGTATACATGTTCTGAAAATCACATCATCTAGTGCCCAAGGAAGCATCTAATCATTGTCTCAAGCAAAAACATCACACAGACTTCATGTCTCTGACATTAGCTAAATGATTACCGAAACTACCCTAGTTTAAATAACAACAAATGGTAGCAATTGAACCCTGATAACTTTCCAGGTCCAAATTCTAATCCACATGGCTACACGGTGCTGGCTCATTTAAAAGTAAAACACAACAATATTGGCAATCCCTATTTCAACATTTTAATTTTCAAAATTCAAACAATTAAACAGATTTCACTCACCTGTAGATCTCCAACGGCACTTTCACTAACATCTTCAAAGTTTAAAACCTTTTCAAACAGGAACTCAATCAACATGCCAAACTGCAAGCAAATGTAAATCTTTTAACAATGTGTTGCTAATGGAGAAGGCGAAAATGTCAGCATAATTCAAGCATCTCAGAGAGAGATGGAGATGTAGGAATTTTTCAAATGAGACTCATAGAAATGCAGAGGCAAATAGAAATCTTGCACATTTTCATTAGCTTTGACAAACCACATATTTGATATTTTCTATATAAATAAAACATTATTTGATAGAAGATAAAGGACAATCATGTCAAGAGCGAGAGATTGTATAGTCATGGAACAAAGAAAAATCTCAAAATTGAAGCTCTCATCAAATACAGGCAGTAATCATGCAGTAAACAAACATTCTGAGAAAGCACTGATACCTGTGTCACCCAATCACCAACACGATTTCATCGAAGAACATCAATATTTGAGAATTCAAGCATGCGGGCAAGAGTGTCACCAATAATAGTAGATCTTAAATTGCCAACACGCATTTCTTTTGCAATATTGGGCCAGGAAAAGTCAACCACAGCTCTTTTAGCTGAAATCTTAAGTGCCCAAGTGTCAATACCCTCAATAAGCATCTTTTGAATTTTCTGCAACCACAACAATTTAACATAAGCAACCCTTAATCATGGAAATTTAAAAAAGAAAAAGCCAACAATCCTAAATTTCATAAGATAAATAGAAACAATGAGGAGGCAAACACCTCAGCCAACCATGTAAACAACATTTACAAAACCAGGTCCTGCCACAGAGCAAGATGCTACCATTTCAGATGGAGGAAGATTTTTCATTATAGCCTGCCAAAATAGACATTAAAGATTAAGAAGAAAACAAATTATCCAAAGAAAAATAAAATAGTTAAGGAATGGAAAAACGAAGGAAGAAGGGAGCTAATCCGTGCATAATCAAGTGAATTCACCTGTCCAACTGCAGGAAGACCCCTAAATTCAGTGTTTTTTCCTTTAATTTTAAACCAAAGGCCCATGGCATTATTACTGCACAAAACAGTAAACAGAAAATTCAGAAATAGATAAATGTAGTCCTACTACAGCTATCTACCAGAGATAATTCATCTTACCATTGGTAGTCACCGAATTTGGCAGTGCAGGCGGCAACCAAAGGCTCGACATTAGGCTCACAAGGAACCGTCTTTCTAAGCGATGCTACGAACAATTTGGCTAATCGTTTCTTTAAATTGTCTCCATTCTCCTCATTCTTTATTCACCAACACCAACACCTCCCCCCCTCCAAAAAAAAAAAAAAAAGTAAAAAGCAATACATTCTACAAGCCTTAATATCAATAACAAGAGAAAATTAGCTAGTTAAATAAACTCACATTGGCCGTGGTTATTGATATGGACTGTGTTCTTTGCAGCTAAAACTAGACGCCTGGATGTCGCCCTTAACAAGTCTCTCTAGTTTCACAACAAAACCACAAACACAGAAACGACAATTTAAAAATAATAATAATAATAACTTTGCAATGTAATGTAACAAAAAAGGAGCTATTTGCAACAGGAAAGTTTAACTTAAAGCAGCCAAAAGACATTAATAGAAACGACACCGGACGGGAAGAGAAAGAGATGCGAGAGAGGGAGGTGTTACCGGGGGCGGAGAGAGGAGAGCAGAGGAAAAGAGAAGGAGAAACCGGCGCGAGAAGAAGAGTAAAGGAATTTGGTGCTTACAAGCGATCAATCTGGCCCTCAAACCGTTGTACAATTACTAGTTTTTTTTTTTCCTTTTTTTTTTTTTTGACATGCATGTGAATTTGGGATTTTTAATGAAATAAAAATATCGGACGTCATTCCGTTTATTTTTAATCCACTTATAATCAGTCAAATAGCAGAAAAATCAATAAATCCATTTTAAGAGTGTTAAAATATTTTTATTAATGATCTTCTTCTCTCACGTCTATCATTCTAAAATTTAATATTTTAATAATTTTAATTGATAATTTTCACTCCAAAAAAGAAAAATGATTTCCCATACTTATCTCAATAGTTTTAATGATTTTTCATTAGATTTTAAAGAGAATAAAAAAATTAATATATTAGCATTGTTTATAAGTTTTTATAATGTAAATGAGAGTAAATAGATATTTAAAAATTTATAATAAATTATTTCTAGATATTCATTATTCTTAATCCTCAATAAGAGGTTAAATGATAAAACAAAAATATTTCAAATAGTTGATACTCATTAAATTCATTTTAATAAAATCAAATAAAGTGAAATTAGTTATTTCATTTATGTTTACATATTTCTATTTCTATCACTAGCTTTTTCTTTCTACTCCAACATATTAGGTGAAAGTTTTTTTAAAATGAAAAAGAAAGTTAAGAGAATAGTTGAAAAGTATGAAATTAAATGAAATATAAATAAAGTTAATTAATTTCACTTTATTTAAGATTTTTTTTAAGATATTAGTGAATGTAAACTATTTAAAATTTTATCATTTTACTTTTTAATCTCTAATTTACGGATTAGAAAAAAGTTGCATTTGAAAGTAAATATATGAAAATTTTTAATTTTTATTGACTCTTACTTACTTCATATAATAAAAAAACTCATCGACAAAATTAATTTGTTAATCTCTATTTTTTAAACTCTCTATAAGTTGCTCCCATACAAGGCCCAAAGCATTAAATGTAATTGAATTAGAGAGAGCTAGAAAATAAAATATAAATGAAGATTAATTAGCTAACATCAACAAGTTTATTTTATAATATAAATAATAGTAAATAAAGATTAATATATATATATATATAAGAGAAAATATGAAAAAAAGTACCATATACTTTTAAACAATTTTAACTTAGAGGGCAATTTTTTTTTTTTTGACGGAGAAATATTTTGTATATTTTAGATTGTTAGTAAAAATTGATCAAAAGTTAAATTTCAACCCTTTTTTTATGATGTGTTACATTATGTCAATTTTTTTTATATGACATGAATATATAATTTGATTTAACATAATGATATATTATTTGATGTGGCAAAAATAATGATTAAAATTTAAATTTTAATGACTAAATGTAAAAAATTAATAAAAAATCTGATAATTAATTTCATTAAACATTAAAAAAAACAAACATGAAATCTACCAAAAAAGCATTTAAAATAAAATGAAAAGAACATGTGTACATCAAACAGCAAAAACAAAGGAAAAAATTAATTAAATAAAGCAATTTCTTTATCATCCAAACTTAGATTTAATATTCAATCTAATCAAATCAATTGCATTGCAAACAATCAATAAACCCGTATTAACATCTCAAACATTTTCTTTTTTTCTTTTTTTTTTCAAAATTTTTGGGTAACTAAACAACAAATTTTATAGACAATTAAATGAAGTAATTATCTATCTCAAATTTAAATATAAATACATTTTCTGAAAAAATCCTAAGTGAATCCAAAACTCAAAAAACATCACAATATGAAATATACAAAAATCTAAATAAAGTTGAAACAAAAACGAATGTTGAAACAATGGCTTAAAATTCTAATGATTTTTGGCAGATTTTCGAAAAATACTAAAATCCAAAGCCTTCTTTTTGTTGACCACTAAATTTTGTGTTGTTTTTACTAAAATAGAAACCTAATCGACTACCTGAATAAAGAATGAGTTTGAATGAAGCAAAGGAAGGAATGATATGTGAAATTCTTTGAAAACCACAGAGAAAAAGCTACAATTCTATAACTTCAATCATAAATATGGAAGATCATCAAAATCCATAATAGCAATACAAACAGAAGCGATCAGTGAATTTAGGAGTGTCAACTGCAATAGCAATTATCGAAATTGAGAAGAGAAGAAACAAGGTCGAGTTTCAATAACAAAAAAAAAAAAAAAGGTTGTGGTTGCTTGTTTATTTGTTTGATTTGATCTAGATTTTGGGTTTGAATATAGAAGAATAATGATATTTATTTTGGTTTTGGATAAAAGTTATTTTAATATTGGATTTGGATGAGAATCATTTTTGTCTTTTTAATGTTTTATCAAAATATTGTTACTTCTAAATTTAAAGATTTAAAACCCTTTAAATTTATTCAAAATTCAAAAAGTATTAAAAAAAACCAATTTAACAATGCCATGTCATCAAAAACTGATGAAATTTGATTTTTTAGTCAATTTTTAGCTAATGGTGTAAAACACGAATTATTTATTCATCATGAAAAAAAATTCAATGCCTCCATAAGTGGGAAAAAAATATATCTATTATTGGATATTTTTGTCGTCTCCATAAGTGAAAAAAAGAAGTCTATATTATTGGGTATTTTTTTCATATTTTTGCTCAAATAAATACATAGAAGTATGAGTCTTTTTAGGTGTATGCAAGTGAACACAATTTTTTTTTTTATGTAAATGTGAATTTATGAATGAAAATGAAGATATTTTATCATTATAAAATATTTTATTCTAATTTTGATAAATTTTTATTATAAATTTAAAGTATGTTTGATTGTGGTTATACTTAATTTATAATTTTTTATATTTTTTCAAACTTCAAAAAACAAAATTAAGATGATGAAATTTAAAATATTGATATTATATTGAGAGTATTATAGTTTTTTTTTAAAATAATTATAACAAGAAACATTAAACTGAAAAAAAATCTTAAAATCTAATCGTATAATAGATCAAACGACACATTACTAATTTATATAATATTAAAAAATTAAAATAATTTAACTAAATATGGTAAATCATAGAAAAGTCATTGTAAAAGATTTTAATAAAAAAAATTAATAGAATAGCTTAATAAAATAATGAAAATGAAGGTAAATGATTAAATTATATAATATTAAAATGTGAGAATGTTTTAATTAAATATAATAAATTATAAGAGGTTTATAATAATTAATATTTATTTTACTTCTCTTTCTTTTACCTTTCTACCCCTTTATTTTAATCATCCTTACTTTTCCACACCTCTCCACATCCTAACAGGCTGTTAATCTTGTTAACTCAAAACAGCCAACCAAACTTAACACAAGTAGAAAGGAAAAGTCCACCCGAGTTTGAGTCCATCATAAACTCCTACCAAATTGATCCACGGGCTACCAACTTGTCTTGTCGTAGAAGCTACTTAGGCCCTAGGCAGAAAAAACGTAGCCACGTGTACGGTTTCGAAGAGCCAGAACTCCACAACTATTTTACCTTCCACTCCCACGCAAACAGAGAGGGCCAGAGGGTTGGCATTATTCTAGTATTTTAATATGCATTCGATTATTTTCTTTTCCTTAAACTCAATAAAAATATTATTTACCTGACGTTGATTTTGTATATTTTTATATTTAATTTTACATTTTTAATTTAATTTTTATATTTACAAAATTTTAAATAAATAAATATAATTTTAATATTAATAATAATCATATTAAATTATATTTGATTTTAATTTTTAAATATAATTTTTATTATTTATTTATTTTCTATAATATTTGTATTTAATTTTTATATTTATTTAATCATTTCAATTTTTAAAACAATTAAATATAATTTTAATGATAATATGATTATATTAAAATGTATTCATTCTTTATTTTTTAAATATATAATTTTATTATTAATTTACTTTTATATTTATTTGATCAAATTTGATATTTATATAAAAAATACTAAAATTCAAAACTACATTATTATTTAAGTTATTTCTAAGTTATATTTAATGTTTGTAAAATTAAATGAGTTAAAAAATTGTTCAATTGATCGATTTTTTATTTGATTAATTTAATCGATTTAATTTAATTAGTTTAATAATAAAAAAATTAAAAAAATATATAAATATATTTATAATGATAAAAAATAAAAAATAAATTGAATATCCATTTGATTTTTAAATTTTTTTTTTATGACCAGCCCGTTCTGTTTTCAAAACATTGGTTATACCAATCATACAAACTCGTTCATATCCGACCCTATCCACCCCTGACAGCACGCCACTCCCACCCACGGACAACAAATTCCAATTTATTCCTATCTTTACTACTTAAACCCCACAGCCTACCGTTCCAGTTTCAACGCCGAAATCAAGATGAAGAACACAGGCAAGAGTCACAAGAGCAGCGGTAACAGCAATGCCAAGTCCGATGTGAGGAAAGATCGAAAATCGGCTACTGGCATGAATGGATCGCCTAAGAAGGGAGGTCACGGCGGCAAGTTTACGTGGGCCGGCGATGGATATTCCCAGTCCGAGATCGGGCTTGGGAAGGAAGCTGTGGATGTGAAGGATCCCAACTTCGAAGATCCAGCGGAAGACAACAAGATCGCCTGATCGCGACGATCATGATCCGATCTAATCTTATGATGTGTAAATATTTGCTGATGTGGTGGGGATCCAGCGGTTAATCGTAATAATAAGATTTGTGTTGAAATTTGCTAAATGTTTTTTATTGTGCTGAGCTTAATATTGAGATAATTAGCAGTTATTTCCATTTGAGCCATTAAAACGAATATTAAGTAATCGATTGTGAGTGTGTGTACTATATTTCAATATACTTGCTGGGTTATTCAACAAAATAAGAATGTTTTTGTAAGCCAAAGCTCATCAATCAGGAGCAAAAACCTCAATTTCTTGAGCTATGGTTGTGACAATAACCAGTAATTTTTAGTGTATTCAATCTGGTACTAGTAGGGGTGTAATCGGTATACCGCGAATACCGAAACCGCGAATTTTACCGATACCGCGAATACCGAAACCGAAAAATCATAATACCGATACCGATACCGAGTACCACGAAAACCGCCAAAATCGATACCGCTAAAATTATGCGGTATTCGCGGTATA